>JALIGW010000003.1:145145164-145297664 GCA_023053685.1 Diadophis punctatus similis
AGTCTTTCCTTCTCCTCCCATCACTTGGTCTCATCAAGAAAGCAAACAGTAAAAAGGAGTAAAGCCCCCGTACATACTGATCACCGGATGGGAAATGTCAGTCACTCCTCCACCTTCCAAAGAGTCACAGATCAAACAGTGGCACCACCGAAGAGGATTACTTTAATGCCTCGCTTCCCTCCCTCTCTCTCTCTTTCTTCCAAAAATCGCAGTTTCTTCTGATACTAGAATTACGCAAACACGTTTTTAACAGGGATTATTGTTTATAGTTGATCTCGATCTGTAACAAAACAAAAGCCCCCACCGGACAACCCCCAGAGATACTGTGTGAAAGATGGGGGGGTCCGGAGAGAAGCCGAGACATTCACAGGGTGGGACAGATTAACGTGACCTATCCCCCCCCCCCTTTAAACTCCTGGGAGAAAGAGATCTACTCTCCCTCTCTGCTCATTTCACTGAAATATAGCACACATTCAGATCCCAGAGCTTTCAGACAGTCTCAACTGATAGACAGACACATCGAGCTGCTTTTCCTGCTTCAGATTTTTTTTACTCCTCCTCCTCTTGCCAACGTCACCCTGACAATTACAAATAGCTCTCATACAAACCCATACCTGTCAATCTTTTTAATTGCTTTGTTTAATTTTAATGTTTCTTTGGGTTGCTTTTATGTTTTGTTTCTTCCAGACTAAACAACACACGGCAAACACCATAGCAGAGATTTTATTTTATTTTATTGTTCCTGGAAAACGAGGCTGCTTGTACAGTAGAACTCAAATAGTGATAGTCTGGTTTTAAAGGCAAGTATTGACTGCACAGTTCAAGTTCCCCGGAGCTTGACTGCCAAGGATTTGGAGAAGGGAGGCACATCACATTAAGGCATTTTAAAAAGTTTGTTTTATGGAAGATCATATTTGTAAGATTTTTACATTTTTAAACATAGATAAGTTATATAAAAGCAGAAATCACTTCATGGGGGAGATTGGAGGTTAAGTTGTTTGATAAATGTGTTAAATTGAAATTTCTTGCTAGAATCTTAAACAAAACAATTGGTACCTTTGTGTAAAAGGTAAAGTGATTTCTTAAATAAAACTTAACAATTTTAAGAAAGGATTTCTAACTGACTTGAAATCACTGTAATCAAGTTAAATAAGTAATTTTTTCTATTCTAACCTGTGCAAATCTGTTTCATGTTTACTGTAATTAACACTAAGCATTGATTCCCAGGGCATACAGTTTCAGACAGATCCCTAGTTTGTCTGCATCTGGCAACATCAAAGATTTGCACATCTTGTAAATTTGCTATACAAGAAAGCATCTTGTATAGCAAATCTTTCTAGAAAGTAATTTTGTGTGTGTGTGTGTGTGTGTGTGTGTGTGTGGTCTGTTAAGTGGGTGTATAAAAACTCTTGATAGCGCAATGTCTCTTCTAAAGTAAATTTACGGAGTTTAATGGAGCTTTCTCCCAGATAAATAGGTATAAGCTAATAATTTAAGCAGACACTATCTTTCCACCAGCAATATTGAGCTTAGCAGAAATTTGAAAGCTCGACCATAGATTAAAAAAAACAATAGAGGTCAAAAATAAATATGGCAACATTATTTAAGGCCATATCTAACGGGGTGAAGAGAGGGGGAGCAAAAAAGCAATCAATGCATTTTCCAGCCTTATTTTGTCATATGTGGACGTTATAAAACCACGAGGAGCTGAACAACATAGGAAGTAGTTCAATCCTACTATTATTGCTATTACTACTGCTATTGCTACTACAATTACTACCATTCGGAGCTCACATATGCACGCCTGTCCAGATTTTAAAATATGCTTTCGATCCTTCCGTAAATCTCTGGTGCCTTTACAGTATTTTCACCCCAATGCAAGCGCAGTTTCCAGTAGCGGTCGTAAGCGGCTCTGGTTTGATTTGTACCACCTTACGAGGAAGTGAACGTTTCGCACGGAAGGGGAGGGGCCTGTCTCAGCAGCCAGCGGCTCTAGCAGGCTGCTAATAACATTGCCAGATTAGCTGCAACTTCTTGCTCCCAGCCTAACCTTTTATTGAACTAATCCTACATTCGAGCTTTCTTTTTCCCCCCTTTATATAGGAACGGTTAAGAAACCATCAGTTACGGGTGTTGTTTTGTTTCCTTTAAGGGAAGAGCTGGGGGGAAGGGGAGATGCGGCAGGTTGGAATATGCAATTATAGTCTCTTTCTTAGCAAGCAGATCAGCCTCCTCCACCAAAAAATGAAGTAGAATAAGGTCGGGGGTTTTCTCCTTCGTCTCCCCCAAAAGTACGTTTTCCTTCCTGAGTGAAAAGCAAATCTTTCGGTTTCTGCACACACTCGAGCGCTGTGTGATTCTGCCCGTTTTGTTCTAGGGCTGCACAAAACAGCGCGCGGGGTCTTGGTTTGTTCCTGCGACAACAGCAAGTTTTAAGCAAGCTCAGCTCAGAAACGAACTTTGGCCGCGCTTTAAAAAAAAACAAAACCCCTAAAGACGGGAGACAGAAAGTCCGCCGCAGGCGAAACTGCTGCAGCGGCTGCTAACTGCTGATCTAATCTTGCCGAGTGGTGGAGGGGCTGGAAAGGGAGGACTTGGAGCTAGGCGGCAGCTCGCTGCATTAGACTTTATTTACATACACAAATCGCAATATACCGAGCCTGCCTGTGCTGGAAGGCAGCACGCTTGCGAAAGACTCCTCCTAGGTTGGAGAACCCCGGAGAGCGGCGAAAGGTTGGTCGATGACTTTCTACGGGCGGATCAGCGTGTGGCTGAAGTGTCGGGGAGCTTGGCACCGTTGGCTGAACCAACAGCATCCGATTTCTCTGGGGAGACCTTCCCGGGTGTGTTCGAGTGCTCCTCCGACCCGGCCCATCGTGGACATGTCCTACTCGCGCCACTTTATGGATTTCCAGGGCTCGTCCATTCCCACTTTCATGAAGAAACTGGTAGCGACTAAGCTGAATTCAAACTTCCGAGAAGCTGTTTCCCTTCGCCACGACGCGCCCGTGCCGCTCCCGGGAGACGGCGATCTGCTTGTTAGAAACAGGTGAGAGAATCCATTCCCCTCCCCACTCCCAAGGCTTTGGCACCTTCGCCATAACTGGAGAGGGAGCAGGCGATCCCTCCCGTTCCTGCCCGCCCTGAATATTTTCCCAAGCAAAGGGCCTGGTGCGCCCACCCCACCCCACCCGCGCAGGCTGGCGCTCTTTGCGATCCTATCGAGTTGCATCATCTGCCTTGGACAACTGTTGGCATAATTTATTATCCCAAATATTCTTCCCCATAACCCCGCCTGCCCACTTCCGTGCAAGCAAAGCGGCCGTTCAGTTGACGGACTGCCGCCAACTCCTCCGTATTTTATGGGCAAAACATGGGAAGGCAATTATGCTTTCTCCCCTCCCCCCTCCGGAAAAAAATCCATCACCCAGTCAGAAAAAAGATGAGAAAAGTCGTGAAGCCTGTAGGTGACATCAAGGTGCAAAAGAAGGAACTTCGACAACCAGGAAATGAATTTCCAAGCCCCTCCCAGGCTGGGTAGGATTGCGCCCAGTATCCACAAACTGAGTGTGCAAGGGGTATGGGTAGGCGGCCCTTTCTTTGCCGTATCGCCCTGGATAGATGGCTAGTTGTACTATATATAATAAAGACTGACAGATCTGTGTGGATCTCCACGTGCGGTTAGTGCCGAGCAATTGGGACGTAGAGTTAGAGCTTAGGTTATTTATCGTCATCTTGGGCTGGGTGCGCGCGCATGTAGCACACTCCAGACTATTTTAGACTAGAGGAAGTTGTGTACAAAACTCTACCTTTCCCCCCTCCCCACCGCAGTCTTCCACGTCACTAACCTTAGGCGTGTGCAGAATTAACAGGAAAGCAAGGGACCTCCATGGTATGGGGCTGCCACCCACCTTTCCCTGTCGCTCCTCAGCCGGTTAATTCCACTATCCTCTTCTTCTTTCTCTGCTAAAAGCAGATGCGGGAGGAAGGTGCGCCCCCCTGCACAATCTCTCTCCGTTTACACGGAAGGAAGGCCTTGCCGATTTCGGTAAAATTTTACTTCCTGCGAGCTGCCTGGAAGCCCGTGGCCTTTGACAGTATATGACTATTGTTCTGCAGTTCGACGCTGAGCGCAAAGGCTTGCGTGGCTTTCTCAGAGCCTTGAAAAGCACTGCTTTATGTAGGGTCACTTTATAGCAAAAAAGGAAAGAAAGAAAGATGTTGGGACAGAATATAGCTTCTACAAATGGATTTAGTCTGGTCTTTTTTTCTGTTTTTAAGATTATTCCTCTCCTAGGTGCTTCCATTGTGTAAAAACAACTTTTCACAACCAAAAACTTAAAAATCGGGCAGGGGGGAGAAGAAACTGCCCTTACCTTTTAGTCTGTGATTTGTGGAAATATCTTTAAGAGTTAATTCAGATTCAAGGGTTGCTGTCTCTAAAATGTTTTCTTTTAATGTGGATGTGGGAACTTTGGGATAACCCGAGATTGCCTTTCACTACCTTCTTTAGCCCTGTTGAATCTGGTGGATTCAACTAGATAAAGTGCAATGACTAGAATGAAATGAATGATCAGTGAATCTCACAAAGCCAGGTGTTGATACAGATGACAATAGTTATCCTAGCTCTGCCTGAAACCATAGGAATATATGTATGTAGTGTGCAGCATTACCCACATTAAAAAGTCTTACCCTCTCTGATGTCAAAGGTTTGAATTATTGCAGCTATCAGAAGGCAGCATTTAGAAAGCAAGTATCTGAACCATTGCTAATGTTAAACGTGAAAGTGATATCTAGCTCTGGGTACATTGAAATCCATTTTCTTGGTGAGAAAGGGGGGGATTGGCTGATACAAGGGTACAGGACCATACACTGTGCTTCCTGACTGTCTCTGGCATCAAAAGGTTGTTACGTCCTTGTTCTCAGATCCCCTCCTCCACAGCACTTTCTCCCTCCCCCCTTTCCCCATGCAATTTGAAAATGTACGCATGTAATTTATTTATTTTTCAATGTAACTCCCTTTCTTGCTTTTCTGCTGGGTGGGCTCTCTGGGGAGTTGGAGAATGCTTGTAAGCTCTCCAAAGTTAGAGGAATGGGGGATGTCAAGTCTCAAATGAATAAGGCCATCTCTTTCTCCCTTCCCCCTCTCTATGATAAACACATTATGAGTTTGCGAAGGTGCGTGTGAGAAATCAAATTGGGAGTTCTCAACTTTTGTGTCATGTGGATTGTGTGAGGTGATCTCCTGCCCTCCCCCTCCTTTTTTTTCCTGGAGGTTCTCACACAGGCAAGAGCAGAGATCTCATTAGTGCAAAATAAAGTATGTTAAGAATACAGTTCTTTGATGCCTGTTTTTACTCTTTGAAAGCTTCCTCAGGATTGTCTACAGTGTTTCTACACACACACTTTCATTTTTTTGCCGTCTGGGAAAGTGTCTTTCCACACTCTCAGTAGAATAAGTGCAGTCACCTGGATTTATTTAGCCTTAAAAATTCATTCTGGTCAATCACAAGACAAGGGAGAAGGAAAGAAGGCAGGAAAAGGTGTTTGAGAATACCACTACCATCTTACAGACTTACTACTTACTCACCTGAACATGCTTATAGTACAGAGCTAACCTTTACATTTTGTCTTGTCTGTGACTCTTATACCCAGGCATGCCTGAATGACATTTATGTTGCTTTGGGCTATTGAAGTTCATTTGACTTTAACTTTTCTCCTTTTTTTAGAACAAGATTTCAATTTAGATGAAATTCCCTTTCTGCCTCTGCTTGGAAAATATGCCTATCCTCACAACTGAATAGATATGCAGTAGGATATATTTTGAATGGTAGAAATAAAACCCCTGCAATATTTATAGAGGAAAAAAGTCAATGGGAAATACGGCAGTACTTTGTATTGTATTGTGACCAGTGTGATTTTGTGAGCAAAATGAGGGGAGGACCAGGAAGAAAACATAGTAAACTAAACATAGTATTTAGGAAGGGGTGTGTGTGTGTGTGTGTGTGTGTGTGTGTGTGTGTGTGTGTGTGTGTGTGTGTGTGTGTGTGTGTGTGTGTCCAGCCTCTGACTCAACCCAGAATGCTAATTTCTGGCTTCCTGAGCAAATGCAAGACTCAGCACAGGTATGAGCAGCAAATATGTGGCAAATGTCTGATTGTTAGAGAAGTGCAGTGTAATAAGAAAACATTGGCATGAAAATCTGGAAAAGAAAAATTGAGGATGGGTAGATTCTTATGGAAAGTGTAGAAAAGTGGAAAGAGATGCTACAATTGTCTCCTGCAGATTTGAGATTTGAGTTAGACTCCCCCCTTCCTGGCTGATGTTGATGACTTTGTTTTGTCTGCCTGTTCAAGCTTCCTGTCCTACATACCAGGTCTTCCAAGGGAGTAAATTGCTTCTGAGTAAGACATACAAGCTGCTTAACCTCCTTTAAACATTCCTTCCTCCCCCCACTCTCCCATCTCACATATTAATCCAAGTTTGCAACTATGGAAAGTGGGGGCCTTGGTTGTTTAGGTTAAGCATTTCGATGGTTTGAACTGTGTTAAAGGCTTGGGTGCTTTCTACTTTGATGCAAAGGGTAAAGGAGCAGCAGGGGCAAGGCATCAATTAGGTCATAGTTAATTTACTGGATAATAGTGGTTGCTGTGGAAAGGCCACACATCTCCTTCCCTTCACACAAGCTGATCCTGAACTTGCGACTTAGTTTTGCAAACAGATACAAACTGATGATGCCCACAATTGTCCAGTTGATTTCAATGAAACCTAACTATGCTGTTGCTGTCTACCCAGTGCTTCAATGGAGCTTTCACCTGAAAAGCCCCAAAGTGAATGGGGCAATTGTAAATGGAGTCCCTGTGCAATAATAGTGTATGAGTGAAATTTGCTGATTTCTTGTAGGACTAGTTGAAAGAATTCTTCAGTCTGTAACAAAAGCTTCATTGGTTTTTTAAAAAGTCACCACAATTTTAGGTACACACCTATAGCACTTCCCTAACCTTGGGGTTGCTGAAATGGAACTTTTTAAAAAAGTGATGTTTTGTGCTGAATGGGATAAGGGAATTTAAGCAGAGTCTGGAGATTAAATTGTTGAGTCATGTTCTGAAGAAGGAAGAACTTCTGGAAGAGATCAAAAAGGTTGCTAAACCTAATTTGGTTTATTGCTTGACCTGCTGCTGCTGTCATGGTGATTCTGCGACCCTGTCTTTCCTTTTTTTTTCTGGGCAATCCTGCTATTTTTGCCCTTGTTGTCCATCTGAGAGGAAAAAGCTCCTATAAACCTTGGGTGCCTGGAAAAGTTTCAGGGAAAACCCGAAGTGGAAAGTGGAAACTGCCTCACGTACTTTGCATAAGGGAAGAAAAGTAATGGTGCTTGGGAGAAGATCACCCAGTAGCCTTCCTCCCTCGAGTCGAGCGGGTTACGGTACTCCTTGCTGTTAGCAGTTTCGCTCTCCGACAGAGCCACGCGGAGTCAACTCTGCTCAGTAACCACTTCGCCTTTGGGTACACGCACTGGCGGGCAGCGGGGGAGTCAAAGTAAACACGGCTCCCTCAGCAGAGCTTATTCCGATACAGCGGACGAAGGTGCTACTTGTAGTAGCACTTCGGCCAACGGAATTAAGACGCCGCCATCCGCCCTCGCCCAGACAGCCACCTCGTTTACGTGCCCCCCAAGTTGGCGCCGCTACGCTTTGCATTGCATTATCTCGCGTTACAAAAGTTAAAAAAGAAGAAAATGGAAAAAACGGGCTTAGGCGGGAAAAGTTGTCCAAACGCGTGTGGTGAAGGGGCACCTCCGCTTCGGCGTTTTTGCTTTAAACCGGAGAGGTGGTTCCCACCCCGGCTCTATGCAAAGTTTCACTTCAGATCCGAGGCTGGATCTGAAGGAAAAACGCCCTCGGGGCCAAAAAATCAAAAGCCCCGAACTTCATCTTGCGCTCTGGAAGGGAGCCGCTCGCCGAGCGGGCAGGACCTTTGCCTCGGCTGAGGGAAAAGGGGGCGTTGAAAAAAGGCTGCAGAGGCGTGAAGGCAGCAACAATTAGGCTCGCGGGAGGAAGGAAATTTTCAGACGAGCCGCGCCGCCCTGTGACTTTGGGCGAAAAATGGAGGGGGGGCACAAATGTGCAGCACAAATCAGTTGTATGAAGTAGAGAAGCGGGGGATGCTTGAATAAACAAGGCCGGCTTCGCGTCCAACCGCCGCCCCTCAGGGTAGCAAACTTCCTGAAAGAACTTGGCTCTAGGGGCGAGGCGAGACGAGGCAAGAAGAGTTTCTTCGCGTAGTTGAGGCTTCTCCCATCCTCATATTGGTGCCCCTATCTTTTGTTTCTAACAACGCAGACCTTCGCTTTAGAATCTTTCTCTCTCTTACACAAACACACACGGCATGCACCCCTCGTTTTACTCTTCCAGTACAGGACGTAGAAAGGGCATAAATTAAAGCTACTTGGGTTTGGGTTTGGTTTTCCTGAAGAGCCATAAATAGAACGAAGGTATCCTCTGGTGGAGAGGCAGGCTAGATTGTATAAATAATTGGACACTACAGAAATTGTTCAGCTGAGGATGTATGGGCATATATTTCTGAATCTGTAGCTATATCATACATATAAGAATACTTAATAATGAACCGGCCTGTTTTCTTAGAATTAGAAATGTCCAAAGAGCTTCCTTTACCTTCGTTATTTCTATACATGTAAATGATTTCAAATCCCATAATATTTTTTTACATTTTTTTCATCCATGTGCATAATTAAATGCCAATATTTATTTATTTTTGGATATAAAGGACAATCATCAGCATAGATTCTTTTTAAACTTATGTGGAAATACCTGTCTTTAAACACTGCCTTTCTCCAGTTTACTTATTCCTTAGCATCAGAAGATACCATTGCCCATCTTTAATACTTTTACCCATTTTTACCTGTTAAAAATCAATATGTGCAAACTAGTGGTGCACTATTTTACTTTCTCTGTTCAAGGTTCTTTTAAGGTGTTTTAGTCATTTATATACAGCAAAATGTTTTAATAATGTGCAAATTAGTTGCATCAAAAGGCAAATTTATTACAGTCACTAGATCAATTTTCTTTAAATTTGCCTGCAGTAACATTTTTGTCCATCGACCTTGGAGAGGACTTTGATACTTCACATTATCATTAGTCATATAAAGTGTTGTTACAATCAGAAATGTAAATTTGCTGCCAGAGTCAATATATTTGCTAATTCTATTCTATTCTATTCTAGTAAAAAACATATTTTTATTCCATAGCTTATCAAAAATAATTTTTATCTTTGTTACTTTTGTCATGCATAACAAGAATGCCTTGGTTTTTCATTTGAAGATACAAGGTCAAGTCTGCATGTTAGGAAAAGTGAAATCTGATTACAATGATTTGGGGGGGGGGGGCACAAAATAATTCCTGCTGCAACCTTTGAAATATTTGAAGAGGCGTCACTTAAATTTCCAGCCTTGTGCATTTAAATGAAATTATTTTCTTACCAGTCTTGTCAAAAAGAGATCTAACACATTTTTGTTTTCTTCTAGATTTGTTGGCATTAATGCATCTGATATTAACTACTCAGCTGGCCGGTATGACGTTTTGGTTAAGCCTCCATTTGATGTAGGTTTTGAAGGGATTGGTGAAGTGGTGGCCTTGGGCTTAAGTGCAAGTGCAAAATACACTCTAGGCCAGTCTGTGGCCTATGTAAGATCAGGAGCTTTTGCTGAATATACAGTTGTGCCTGCTAAAGAAGCCATTCCGGTACCTTCTATGAAACCAGAGTTTCTGACTCTTCTGGTAAGTGGAACTACAGCATATATTAGTCTGAAAAAACTTGGAGAATTGTCTGAAGGAAAGACAGTTCTGGTGACAGCAGCAGCTGGAGGCACTGGCCAGTTTGCTGTGCAACTTTCAAAGAAAGCAAAATGCCACGTAATAGGAACTTGCTCCACTGATGAAAAATGTGCTTTTCTAAAATCTATTGGCTGTGATCGACCTATCAACTATAAAACTGAAAATGTTGCTGCTGTCCTCAAAAATGAGTACCCCAAAGGTGTGGATGTTGTGTATGAATCGGTTGGTGGAGAAATGTATGACTTGGCTATCAACTCCTTGGCTATCAAAGGTCGCCTGATCATTATTGGGTTTATTTCTGGCTACCAAACACCTACTGGCCTTCCACGAAGTCACACAGAAATGCTACCAGCAAAGTTGCTTAAAAAATCAGCTAGCATCCGAGGTTTCTTCTTAAACCATTACTTTTCTGATTACCAAATGGCTATGAAACACTTGGTTGAAATGTGTGAAAAGAGAGAAATTGTTTGCGAGGTGGACTTTGGAGACCTGTCTCTAGAGAACAAGTTTACTGGCTTAGAGTCAGTGTTCCGTGCTATAGATTATATGTACATGGGGAAAAACATTGGAAAAATTGTAGTTGAATTACCTCACTCTGTCAACAGTAAGCTGTAAAAACAGAACAATGACATAAATCAAAACAGAGCAAATGGGCATTTTATGCTTGGCGATAATGCTTTAATTTCTTTAAAGCTGGCAACGGGTAACATATTAAAATAGCAAAACAGTATTTTGATTTGTTTAAGAGGTTTTGTGGGGTTTAAAAATGCAGCTTGTAGCTAGTATTACATTTACTTCCACATTTTTTGGTATGGAGATTTTCAATTTTCAACTTGCAGTGGATTTGAATATAATTCTAGGCAAGTGCAAAACTGTTACAAATTGATGTCATACCTCTCTTCTGGAACTCAGTATGTGAAGGCATATGGAGCTGCAATCTTATGCAGTTTGAATAAGATGAAGCCCATTGTCCTTAAAATGGCTTAGTAGCCACTTTAGTAGACATGTTTAGGATTATGCAGCAATCCTATATGCATCTTACACAGAAATATGCCCTACTGATATTCAGATTGATTATGCCTGTAAACTTCTATATGGGACTGCACTATTAAACTATATTTGAGGTTTGTTATATATACAATTTGGGATACATACAATCTGCAAAGACATTGTGATAACAATGACGCTCTGTAAACTTTTTTTCTACAAAGCTTATTCTATATAGCACATTTTTATTCTAGTATGAATACTTTATGCAAGTGTTGGTTGAAAATGAATTTTTTTACTTTTGAATCAACCTTGCCAGCTTATTTTAATTTTTTGTTATATTTTGGGACATTTGGTTATCTTATAAAATTATATTTGAAATGTTATCTTGCCATTGCACTCATTTATTACTAGAACTTTTCTAATGTTATCTAACTTTTTTACATTCTGTTGAAGATAAATAATCCAGGAATTTTCAGATTAATGAAATGCGCTAGAAGATATATGCTGTATCTCTGAAAATGGAAATGGTACAGATTAAAATGTTGGATTAGAATGTCATCAGTATATAGAATGTATTTGGCGTTGTAATCAATTGTCATTTCTGTAAGAGATCGTATTGTACAATTCTGACTAAGCATTAAAATTAATTTTTTGCAGTTAATTTTTTACAGCATGGTTCAGTTATCCAGTTTTTCCTCCTTTTGTTCAACAATGCAATCTCATGCCTGACTTATTCGGCTAGAAGTTCCATTGGGACATAAACTTTTTTTAACTTAACAAAACTTGTATCTAGGTAGACATAAATAGAACTGAGCTGTCAATAAATGCTTTTGAAATGCAGTTGGTTTTTTTTATCATTTTACAAGTAAAGCTTTCTATAGTCACCTTATTTCTATTCACTTTGTATTTCCTATTTGGGAATTGGATAAGGCAAACATGTTTGATTTCCAAGTGCATCAATACATGTACTGATTTAAAACAAAAAGGTTTTTTTTTCAGAACCTTCAAAGATGACAAAAATATGATATATTTTAAATATCCTATATTGATTTCCAGTTCTCGGCTCTTTTACTTTTTTAAAATTTGGACAATTGGAAACAGGTTTTAAGAAGTATAAAGCATTCTTTGAATAGGGGCTGGATTTAAATTTAAATTTACAAATCGAAACTTCAGAATAATATTCAATTTTAGACATAAACAACTCATGCTAAGTATTTGTAATCCAGGTCTGTTATGATTAATACTATTAATGCTATATGTCTAAAAATCATCTTTTTCAAATTGCTCATCTGTGCACATTTTTAGTATTTGAATCTCTCAATTAATTTTGAGGGCCTAGTTATAAACAATATTTACATGCATACCATAAATCCTAATTTCAAAAATAAGATCTACTGATTTCAAAGAAATTACTTCAGTCTAAATTTGCTTGGTATTACTGCTACTAACATGCTTGGTATATAATTATACTAAATATGTTTGATATACTACTGGTATTTACTACTAAATATGTTTGGTTTACTACTATGTGTATAAATTCTTTCAGTTTCAATTGGGCAAACAATGTGTGCCTAAATAAATCAATAATTCACTTAAATATTAAGTGATTTATTGTATGACAGTTGTTTTAGCAAGAACTTTTATGTCATCTGTATAACTGAAGATTTTGAATTACTTCTCTGCACTAATATAACAGTTAATGGAAGAACTGGTAATTGACTGTAATAATTATCAAATATATTAAAGCAATGCAACAACTTAAAGCATTTTCTGTTAATAATAGTCACAGCATCCATTCTGTTGGATGTTGTGATTTAGCTGATTCATATTGTACACAACAATATAGTGTGTGGTCGTGCAAATACAAGTAAGCACTATGATGAATACCATAATAAGTGAAGCAAAGGTAATTCTCATAAGAATACAATGGAGTAGAAATCCTGATTTCTAAATCTCTGTTGGCTATGTTTACTATATATTTATTTACAAACTCCTAACTTAGCTTCACCGTAATATAATATTAAGGGAGGCAGTGGCTAAGATGCTGAGCTTGTCGATCAGAAGGTCGGCAGTTCAGCGGTTCAAATCCCTAGTGCCCCATATTGGAGTGAGCTCCTGTTACTTGTCCCAGCTTCTGTCAACCTAGCAGTTCAAAAGCATGTAAAAATGCAAGTAGAAAAATAGGGACCACTTTGATGGGAAGGTAACAGCACTCCATGTGCCTTCAGCGTTTAGTCATGCCGGCCACATGACCACGGAGACACCCAGACAGCGCTGGCTTTTCGGCTTAGAAACGGAGATGAGTACCACCCCTAGAGCCGGAAACTACTAGCACGCATGTGCGGGGGAACCTTTACCTTTACCTAATATAATATTGCTTGAGAAATTCAATTGGGCCTGAGATTGCATACAAGTAAAAAAAACAGCTATATGATATTCACATTAAAATGAATTGGACTGCAATGCTGATTTGGAGTCACATAGCTTGTGGATTGTAATTATATTCCATTCTCTCTCAATCTAATTCAAAAGATATTTACATTCAGAGTCTTACTATGGATGATATGTTATTGTTTTGTTTCTTCGATGAAATTATTCTCAAAAGTGTCATAAATGTTCCCAGGCCACTCTTGGTCAGCTCCACCTTCAATGACATACTCTATGTTTATATGGGCAAGAGATAAAAAATATGTCATTAATGAATTGGTATTTTCGAGATGTGTATCAAATATGTGTTTTCCTATGCCTAATTTTTTATTACCATCCCATATGTAAAACTGATGTTTCTTTTACTTAGAGTTATTATAAATTTACCATAGGCTGGATTATGTTAATTCTGAGCATATAGTGAATTTCAAAAAAATATTTATGTATTTTTTAAAAGACTTATGTGGCCACCCTTCTTATGAAACACTATTATCATCATCACAAGTGTTAAACTGGATGTTAGCTTGCTGGAAGGAAGATGCAGGAAAGCAGCTTGTATAAAATTGCTGTTTATTCACACAATGCAGTTCGACAGAAATAACACACAGAATAGAGCTGACAGCTTCCTCTTTATAGGAGGCTGCCAGGGAGGGACCAATGAGAGCCAACCAATCAGCCGGCATGATTTCAAGCCAGGATTCAACAACAAGAATCAGGAAAAAACAAAAGCGATAACACCAAAGCCTGGTTTCTCAAGCACCATTCTTAATACAACCAAGAATACAATCCCTGAGCTCCATCCTCACTCTGTCCCAGCTCAAATTAACAGATTAACAGAGTCGGAAGGGACCTTGCAATCCTCTAATCCAACCCCCTGCCCATCTGCTGCTACCTAGGATCAAACTCTCAACCTCCTGATTGTGAGGCAAGAGCTCTACCTCTAGGCCACAGCAGCTGGGGTTTGAGGGGAGCTCTTGAGGGAAGAGCCAGCTCTTTATGGCTTTTCACTCAGCACTGTACAAAAGAGGTATACAGAATAGACTGTTGACAGATGAGTTGTCTTCCTGAACTGTACAAGTAATAATAATGTACTTAAGTTAGATTTCAAGTTGCCCACTTGAGTTGGTGGAGAGGAGAGGAGAATTTTTCCCTTAAGCTTTTGAAATAAGATATGTAGTTGAATATTTTTTCAAAAAGCTGCACTAAAGGCTATGGGAGTTCAGAAAAAGCCATGATGCTTTTGTATACAGCTTTGGATCTGGCATCCAAAGGACTTATTTTAAAATGTGTTCTTTAAAGATTTGAATCCATAATTGAGGATGCAGTGTGCTTTAGAAAGTTACTACAGGTAGTTCATTTAGTGACCCTTTGAAGTTACAAACCGCACTAAAAACAGTGACTTAGAACCATTTTTCACACTTATGAAAAGCATCCCCATGGTCATGTGATCAAAATTCAGATGCTTGGCAACTGACTCTCATTTATGACTATTGCAGTGTCCCGGGATCACGGGATCACCTTTTGCGAACCTTCTGACAAGCAAAGTCAATGCGGAAGCCAGATTCATTTAACAACGGTGTTACTAATTTAACAACTGCAGTGACTCACTTAACAACTGTGGCAAGAGGTCGTAAAATGGGGCAAAATTGACTTAACAAATGTCTCACTTAGCAACAAAAATGTGGTCATAATTTGAGAACTTCCTGTATTGACACCGTATAAAGAACAAAGCTTTTAATAATATTAAGGCAGAATTTCAAAAGTCACAAAGCTTGAAAAATCTACAAATACTTAACTCCTATGAAATTGAATGCTTTTGAGTAAACCTGTATATTTTTGGTTTAAACATTTTCTACGTGAATTTGCTTCAGGGAAAAATCTTGATGGAAAAAGTTTTTGCAAAGAGTAAAAGCAGCCAATTTTTTTTCTACATGGAAGTAAACCAAAGCTTCAGTGATGAGGGGAAAGGGAGCAATAACAAGAAAGGAAGAATACGATATAAAAATAATTTTAAATATGATATAAAAATAATTTTAAAGATAATATATGGTAAATGTATTCAATTGCACTTGCCATTTTAGCATACTTTATCAGATAATTTGTCTGTGGAATGGATCTGATTTTTAAAAATTCTGATTCTCAATATTCTACTGTTGATGTTTTGATATTTTTTTTAAGACAATTGCTGTCTATAGGCTGTGCAAATATAGGTAAGTGCAACTTAGGGAAAAGTTTTCCTCAGTCTTCAGAAATGTTTTTTTATTTGTTCGCTGCCTTTCCTCAGCCAAACTGAGAAAAAACCTCCCCTGTTTGAATAGGCTGTTAGTATCTATTTTACAAGATTTACTCATTTTCAGGTGCCTAATATAGCTGCTAGCATGCATGCACAACAATACAATTTGTATGGTAAATGGAACCAAATAATGCCTTCGCTGAATGTTATGGCTGCACTGAAGAGAAATGTCACGGTAAATAGCTGCCAAATTATGGATCATACCGAAGTGTCACAACTGCACTAAAGACAAATGGGGCTGGAGGCTATTGCCACCGGGACGCTTTTGAGTTATGGAGAAGAAGCACAGCCTTGATGTGAGGCTCTTTGTGTCGTCATTATAGCAAAGGGTTACTGGTGCAGTGTTCAAGAAAGTCTAGACCAATGGAAGGGCTAGTTATTAATCTGTCTGTTTCTAATCTATCAGCTGTAGAACAGACCGCCTTCAAAACACGTGAACACGCCTAGCAGGAAAGAGATAAAGACACTAAACACTGCAGGTCTTATTAACATAAATGGGAAAGGACAGGCAATGGCCAAATGTTGAATGCTATAATCAAATAAAATATACCATGATGTTTAACATCCTACTAAACATTTGAAAAGTTTACTTGCTTGTGACTCGGCTATGTGGAATAAAGATGTAATCCATCCCCCCACCCCCTTTGTAAAGAGTTGAATAGTCCCGGTTTCTTTCATTCATTTTAATGGAAGGGTAATAAAGATGAAAGACTTAACATTTTAACTGATGCACTCCTTAAGTGAATGAAGAGAAATTTATTATGTTTTGCATGGCAATGATAAATTCTGAAAGCGACTGTGTGTTTGGGATGGTATGAAAGCCCCGTGTTAAAGGGGAAAAAAGCATAGAATTAAAGCAGAAAAGGCCCACCCACCCCCTCTTTTTTTGTGTGTGTGTAATCTTGAACGGATTGCATTATTTTTGCTTATCCTTCGAAACTAGACTCTTCCCAGGTATGAAAAGGTCTTTTTCTTAAAAAAAACAATTTACCCTGATACAACTACCATACTTGCAGACATTTTCAGATTTAGCAACCTATACATATACTTTGAAAGTGGTGTGTATGTGCGTGTGTGTGTGTGTGTGCGTATAGGATATACATATGTTTAAAAATATATTTTAAATAATTACTATAATATTCTAAGCAGCAATGAATGCTGTAGTGCAACTGTAAGTCCTCATTTTTAGAGAAAAGGTTTGGGCCAAAAATTGTGGATAAATCACCGCTATTCTACAGAATGGCCGCCTTTCCATATTGTCCTTAAGATCAGTGGAAGTGCAAGGTTATGGGCAAGTTGCATACTAGTTAAATTTTACACACTCTTAAATACGTGCTAAGTTTTCCATGTTACGAATAAACAGAATTCTTCACTATTTCTCGTAATTTATTTTTAACTCAGTCCTCATAAATTTGCCTCTTATTTTACATAGAATATGTAAAATATGTAAATATATAAAATATGTAAAATATGTGTGATCTATATAGATACAATACTTCTTGGAATACCTTAACACTTGAATCTTTTTTTTTTAGCACAGTAACCAGTTCAATTTTGGACAATGTAACAGGTTTTAACAGGCAAAATGACAACCCTTATTTAAAATTTCTGCTTTGTCATCTGATAAAAAATTCTATCAAAACCCAACTAGAATGTCTTGAAGTAGTTATTAGTTACCCAAAATTAATGTTTATATATTGCACAGTTGCAAGTAATTGCTGCTTATTAAATGAAAACTCTGTGTTAAGTACTTTAGGAACATTTTGGCTAATGAGAATGTAATGTTCTTTGTTTAGTGTAGAACTTTTTGTGTTCAGATCTACAAGATGCTGGAAAGTTGACAAATTACATCATTTAAGACAGATGCCTGCCTTGGGGAAGATTTTTTTTTTTAGATTTCCTGTTTCTGCCTTTTATTTCAGTAACATTTGCAGTTGCTATAAGAACTGTACCTGCACCGTATTTAACCCTTTCACACTATAGTTCACAGTAATTCTGAGATTTGTGGCTTATATTAGAGCAGGAATTATAGAATACTATTTCAGCAAGCTTGTTTTTCTCTATCTTTCGATCCAAAATAGTTTTTCTTTTTTTAAAAAATGTTGACATTAAACAAGTAGCATTCAAGGTGGCAACAAAATTTATACAAAAGAAAATATAATACAGCTAGTCCTCAACTTATGACCACAATTGAAACCAAATTTTCTTTTGTAAATGAAACAGTTGTTAAGTGGATTTTCCCACATTTTATTACTTTTTTTGCCACGATTGTTAAGTGAATCACTATAGCTGTTAGGTTAGTAACATGGCTGTTAAGTGAATCTGGCTTCCCCATTGGCTTTGCTTGTCAGAAGGTCGCAAAAGGCGATCACATGACCCTGGGCCACTGCAACCATCATAAATATGAGTCAGTTGCCAAGCATCTGAATTTTGATCATGTGACCACAGGGATGCTGCAACAGTCATAACAGTGTGAAAAACGCTCATAAGTCGCTTCAGTGCCATTGTAAATTCGAACAGTCACTAAACAAACTGTTGTAAATCGAGGACTACCTGTACTCAAATGCAAATATCAAGGAAATAAAATCTGAATCAGAACAATGCGAAGAGGGAATTGAATGATTTGTTTTCCTTGGCATATATATAATATCCAATAGGGATTATTATAACCAAATAGTTTTTCTGTGGATGTGCATTAATGTGAGGAATGGCTGTGTAGCAGCTGAGAGTAAAAGCTTCATTAGTGTATTTCTGTGCATCCAAATATGGCCCATGCTCACTTCCAAATAAAAAAAAACTTCCTCAAGGAATTGGGCTTTTAACAAGTCAGATTAATTGAGTCTGAAGGGAACTTGTAGGTCATCAAGTCCAACCCCCTGCTCAAGCAGGAGACCCTACACCAGTGATGGCAAACCTTTGGTTCTCGTGCCAAAAGGGGGAGGCGTGGGGGGTCACGTGTGTGCGTGCCCACACTCATAATTCCATGTCCCCCGCACATGCATGCGTGACCCCCTCCCAGCACATGATGGCATGCCTGTTTTTCACTCTCCCCAGGCTTCAGAGCCTTTCTAGGAGCCTGTGGAGGACGAAAATGCCTTCCCCACCCACCCACCCCAGAGGCTGAAAACAGGCTGTTTCCTGACTTCCAGTGGGCCCAGAAGGCCCGAAAATCAGCTGGGCGGACCTGAGCTCGTGTGCTCACCGATATAGTGTGCCGTAGGTTCGCTATCACGGCTCTACACCATTTCTGACAAATGGCAGTCCAATCTTCTTGAAAGTCTCGAGTGATGAAATTCCCACAACTTCCGAAGGCAACTTCTGTTCCATTGGCTGATTGTTCTCACTGTCAGAAAGTTCCTCCTTATTTCTAGGTTGAATCTCTCCTTGATCAGTTTCCATCCATTATTCCTTGTCTGTCCTTCGGGTGGTTTGGAGAATAGCTTGACCCCCTCCTCTCTGTGGCAGCCCCTCAAATATTGGAACACTGCTATCATGTCTCCCCTGGTCCTTCTCTTCGCTAGACTATCCATGCCGGAGATCCTGCAACCGCTCTTCATCAAATGGTTTGTAGGTCCTGAAGCTCTGTCATGTGAAGAAACAAGTTTTATTGAACAGCAGTATCTTAAGTACACAAACTTGGAAGTTTGTATCTACTTGCTGAGATAATGGCTTCTAATGTACTGTAGTCTCAAAATAGTCTCAACATATCAGGGGCATTCGTTCCAAGAAGAAATTAATAAATGAAATAATATAAGATACATAACTTAGGAAAAGTCTGACAGTTTGGAACTATTCATTTTACTTATAAAAATAGTAATTTATTGCTTTAATCCAAATAGTTTATAATATGGCTCTGTTTCTTTCATTCCATTCTCTGCAGCAATCATAAATTACCTCAAGTTTTTAATCTATAGCATATGCAGCCCAATACTAGTTATCTATGCCTGTTCTCTGGACCGTCAACCTCTAAACTAACTAAGAAATGGAAGCTTGTCTTTGAATTATGTTTGTTTATTGTTTATCTATTTAATTGCTTTAGAATGGATTCTGACAATCGTATTAAAATATTAAACTTGAAAGATAAAATAAGGACAGACTATTGTAAGTACAAAATAAAATTCAAAATAAGATGGTGTGAAATGTAGAATGCAATACTCAGATATTACATTTTAAGAAGCCAAAAATAGGATAATTTTTCCCCCTTAACACTGAAAATAGGTCAGACTCGGGTTCAGGATATAATTAAGGCACTTGCTAGAGGTGACATAGGCAAGCATGTCTTGTTGAACTTGGCATAGATGTATATAATACTGTGTGATAGACACTGTTTCAGACGCTAGATTCATGTTTGTTTGGCTTCTAGAACTAAGCACCAGAACATGGATTTGATGTAATTTCAATTTTGAGTTTGATCTTTGAAGAGTATTCAAAGAAGCAGTTTTAAAATGAGTTAGTATGATTATGGAATCTGAACATTACTAGAGCATTTATCTTTATAAACAAGCTATCCATATTCAGGAGGAGCCAGATATCTGGTCCACATACTAACCATAGCTGGTGAAAATGTATTTCCTGATGAGGCCATTAGAGGCTCTGACAAAACTGAATCAAGGAATACTCCAGTACTATGAATTTGTTCATTTGTCCATCCAAAATAGATCATCATAAAAACAACTCAGACTGTTTATTCGTTTTATTTCTCATAGTCCTCATCCAATCAGTTACTGGGATTGACCCAGTGGTGGGTTCCTACAGGTGCGGTCCACTCTATAGCACTGGTAGTGGCCCGCTGGTGACGTCACAGTACCGGTGTGGTCAGTTGCCGGTGCCTGGGCGCCGCCATTTAAAAAAAAATTTTAAAAAATTCTGCGCATGCCCAGAAGTTGAGCTTCCGGCACTGCACATGCGCTGCCTTCCTACCCCACAGTGAGTCCAAGCAGGGGAGGATGGCTGAGGGAGCATGTGAGACGCTGAAAGAACGGGCAGCAGGAGCTATCTCCATTCCCCTCCCTTCAGCAGTCCGAGAAGCCACGAACGTGCAGTGATGATCCTAGGCATTTTTGCACGTTCGAGGCTTCTTGAGCTGCTGAGGGGAGGGGGAATGGGCGGCAGGACCTATCTCAGTTCCCCTCCCTTCAGCAGTCCGAGAAGCCACGCCCACTCGGTCACATGGCCGGCAAGCCACACCCACAAAATAAGCCACACCCACAGAGTGGTAGTAAAAAAATTAGGAACCCGCCACTGGTTTGACCCCAATTAATATCTGGGACTTTACCTGAATCAGGTGGGTTTCATGTGCATGGATATGAAACTTGGAGAGCCTCCATGGCCTCAAGAATAAAAGGCATGATGAACAAATTGTAATCATATGGGATTTCATAGCATGTCATGGGGACTAACATTTAAATTGAGGGGTCCCTTTTGACCAGTGGCTTAGTTCACTAAGTCAAATCAGTTATTCAAAAGATTACACCATGATCAATGAATTATATATACAAAATTAAAAATCTGTAGTTTTGTATTGCTCATAGTCACTAATTACCAATTTCCAGATTGCAATTAAATTGAGTGTTTTGGTTCAAAATCATTATTTGAGTTTCTGAATACAGTTCACCTCAATGATCTGATCAGTACATCAATCTCATTCAGAAAATCAACTTGATTTGAAGATGTAACTAAATCACCTTCATATTAAATCTCTAAATCTCAAACCTTTTGTACAGCCCTAATTCTTTTCTATACAGTTGTAGCTTAGCAAACACAAATCCAAAATGGATAACAAAGTGCCTCCATGTCCATATGCCATATACCATACTTTGGGTCATACTGGTTTTTCACTTAATCATAACATATACTTTGTAAGTGATTAAAAATGGCACTTTTGTAAAGACGATTTACAGTAATGAAAATAATTTGCATAACATTCTGTATTACATGCTGTTCATCTGAGGAAAAGTTTGAGATTTAATACAATAGCTTTTGGAGCAGCTTTATGAAAAGGCACGAACAGAATGAAATGCTTGTTTGAGACTAATTAGATTTAGCATAATTCAATGCCATTAAATTGTTCTAGTATTAAAGAGTCTCTGGGAACAGATACATTACTCCATGGATTGTACCATTCCCACCAATGTTTGCCTTCACTTGGGTTCAGAAAAAAGTCTTAAGTAATACAGTTTAATAATTTTCACTGAAGGTTAAATTTTGCCAATTGTCCCTTAGCACCGCACCGCACCGCCTGCCCCCATTTAATACTTAAGTTGCCTCTTCAGATCCTTTGCTCTATTCATACTCTGATTATTCTGTGAAAAAATAAAACAATTACTACAGGCTTAAATTCAAATAATCATTTTTAATGAAAGTTTAATTCTAAGATTTACTCAGTTACATAGATGCTTGGGAAAGTGCTTACCAATGTACTAGATCCGTGATGCCGAACCTATGGCACGCGTGCCCAAAGTGGCACGTGGAGACATGTCGCCCGGCACGTGCAGCGTTGCCCGTTCCTCTTCCGGATTTCTGGTGCACATGAGTGTGCGATGACCAGCTGGCCTTCATGTGAGCGGAAGTCCCGGAAACTGGAAGAGCTGGTCTTCTGTTTTCCTGCGTGAGCATGCGTGCTGGCCAGCTGATCGTCACGTGTGCCAAAAACCCAGATGATTAGCTGGCCGGCGCGCATGTGCGTGCTGGAAACTGGAAGTTCATTTTCGGGCGAGCGCATGCACCCTGGGCAGATCGTCTTCCAGGTTGCGGTCCAGACGAGTGCGTGCGCACACTCCCTTTTCGGCACTCAGTGCCGAAAACGTTTGCCATCACTGTACTAGATGTATTTACAAATTAGACAATGTAATAGTCAGATATTCTTTTACAAATTTATTGATTAATTGTGTTACCTACAAACAATATATGTGAAGTTTTGCAGTGAGATCATCCAATAGAAAACAATAGGAAAAACATGGGAAACTGTAACAGTCGTGTATTACTTACCAGTCCAAAACACTCTAGCACCCCCATAGTATTTTATGCTGTTTAAAATAAAAGATCATGAACAATCATAAATATGCCACTTAGTGAGATCAGGAAAAAAAATGACCCAAGTCATTCTAGGAATGCTGTCATTTGTTCTGAAAGTGAGTCAAATCAAGTACATAATCCTAAGAATCACACCACTGATATTATGAAACTGTATGCACCATCCTACTATGGACATGATAAAGCTTTATGGACAGACTTCTTACATGTTTCCTTAAAATATATACCCTAAGGGATTCATTCAGTGGGAAATAGCATACACAGGAAATGTGTGTAGGACTTGGATATAGAAACACACGCAATATGCAGAACAAATCTGAGTAATTTCAACATGCCTCAGGCAGGCCATGTGCTGCAAGTTGGAAATCTGATTTAATCCATTCATCCACAAACCAAAAGAAAATGCTACTTGTTGGTCCTTAGCCCACGTTATGAGAATATAAAGTAACAAATAGTACACGTATACATACCGAATTTTTGGAGTATAAGATGCACCTTTTTGCCCCCAAATTATACACTGAATACAGCCCTTTTTTGGCCTCCCGAAGCCCCGTCCCTGCATCCCATTTTTGCAAAAAATGGCCGTTTTTTGAAAAAATTGGGGCATTTTTGCCTTCCCCCACCCCTAGGAGTACTTTGCAGGCTTCTCAAACCCTCTGCATGCCTCGTTTTTGCAAAAAAAAAAAAAAAAAAACGAGGGAAAAACGGCCGTTTTTCGCAAAAAAGGGGGTGTTTTGCCTTCTAATTACTCCCATCTAGCATGACTGGAGGAGGAATTCTGGGAGTTGAAGTCCACTAGTCTTAAAGCTGTCAAGTTTGAAGACCCCTGGGTTAGGGGTTAGGGGTGCAAGGGTCTTCAAACTTGGCAAGTTTAGGACTTGTGGACTTCAACTCCCATTCCTGAGCTAGCATGACTGGAGGAGGAATTCTGGGAGTTGAAGTCCACAAGTCTTAAAGCTGTCAAGTTTGAAGTTTGTAAAAAGTGTACATGGTTGTAAAAAGTATACATGATTGTAAAAAGTATTCTGCTATACTGGTATTTTATTAAATGATATATTACTACACCATTTGGTTTAGAATACTTTTTTCCTTGTTTTCCTCCTCTAAAATCTAGGTGCGTCTTATACTCTGGTGTGTCTCATACTCTGAAAAATACGGTAATATCTCAATAAATGAACATGAAATGTCTATATACATAGTACCTCAACAAATAGATAACGTACGTTGTCCTGGTCATCCCTAGTTCACTAACCAATGTCTGAAATTGTTGAAACAATTCTACAAAGAAAGGGGGACCAGAAATTTAACACTCCTTTTTTTCTTTGTTAAACCCTGAATCCCATTTAAAGCTGGAAGAAATATATATAGATGGACCCCTTGCAGCTTTTTCTATATCTCCTCAACATTTTGTACTTCATACATTGTTGTGAAACTACAGTTGCAGAGAAACACTGGCTAGAATTCTAGACAATCTATATACAAATCCTGATTCAATGACCCCTACTTTAAGATAAACAACAATAGATCACCATTACCATGATTTAATCGCCAATTATATGTCAAGCAACGCTCTCACTTAAGGTTTGCCCAACACAGAGATCAAATACCAAGAACAGAAATATAAATCCGTCCAAATTGTTGGATTTGATGCATCATGATACACCAGGCCAAATTTTACAGCTTTGTTTTGTTGAAATTCTTCATCCAAAATCTGTCGAAACCACCGCGGTCTAAAAATGTCAACATCTTGAAACATATGCTGACTCTAAGCTGATTAGAGAGTGCTGTAAAGCACTATGAAGCGATATATAAGTCTTGAGTGCTACTGCTATCTTCATTTGATCTTAAATGCTAATATTAAAAAATAGCTATAAGTAGCCAAGTAAAAGAAAAAATATTTAGTATCATCAAATACGAATTGGAAGAGATGTTAATATTGCAGCCTGTGAAATCTTCACTGACAGATGGCTATGCCATCCCTATTTGAAAACCTCCAGCAAGGGAAGACCACCACTGTTTTACAATTCAACAATTCTTATGAGAAAAATATCTCCTAATAATCAGGAGTCTCCCTGAATCTCCCTTATTTTAATTCTTATCTGTTGCTCCTTGTCCTGCTCCCAATTTCAGCAGAAATCAGGTCTGGGCCATTCTGTATCATTGTCAGATCTTTTACCAGGCTTTACTTTTGCAAGCTAAATATGCCCAATTCCATCTAACTACTCATTGTGCCTGGTTTCCAGAATCCTTTTTGTAGAACTCCCAAGTGTGGTCTAAGTAGCACACTACAGGTAGTCCTTGACTTATAACAAGTTCATTTAGTGAGCATTCAAAGTTACAACGGTACTGAAAAAAGTGAGACGCACCTTAGTTTTTGGAGAGGAAAATAGGGGGGGGGGGAATCTGCCTACCAGGTATTCATCTGGCTAGTGTCCTTAGTCTGGTCAGCTTCAACACATTATTTTATCCCCTGGTTAGGACTTAAAAAAAACCTCCTTCGGAGAGAGTAACAATGAAAGAGCCTGCAAGCCAGCAAGAGCTGGGAAGATCGTTAGCACCTGGTTAGGGCTAGAAAAAAACTTATTCGGAGCAAGTAGAGCAATGAAAAAAACCCTGCAAAGACTTGGGGCTGGAAAAACATTCTTCTCAGAGAGTAACAATGAAAGAGCCTGCAAGCCGGTAAGAGCTGGGAAGATCGTTAGCACCTGGTTAGGGCTGGGGGAAAAACTTATTCGGAGCAAGTAGAGCAATGGAAAAAACCCTGCAAAGACTTAGGGCTGGAAAAACATTCTTCGGAGAGAGTAACAATGAAAAAGCCTGCAAGGTAAGAGCTGGGAAGATGGTTAGCACCTAGTTAGGGCTGGAAAAAAAGCTTTAAAAAGCTACATTCAGAGTATAAGACGCACCCAAATTTTCAGCCACTTTTAGGGAGGAAAAAAGTGTGTCTTATACTCCGAAAAATACGGAAAGTCTAAGTGCTATTGCTATTGCTATTAGAATACTTTATAGTAGTACAGCTCAGGATTTCTCCCATTTACTTAGTATAGTAAAATAGGGAGTCATTGCTTATGGTTCCCAGCATGCAATAAGCAATATAATTAATCCTTTTTTCCTCACTGACAATTTCCCAGCAGTAAAATAAAATAACCTTGCCTGTATTTTCTGATCTTAGCCTCAATCCAGAAAGAGGAAGGCAAAAGTGTCTCATAAGAAGACTTCTGACATTTTCATTGATTGCATTTTTCATGCATTGTTTTATTATCACCATTTTCATCATCACCCACAACCAGGGGCGGGTTGCTCACTTACCTCGCTGCCGGAGCCATGCGCGCACATCTCCACGCCTCGGGGGGCGCTCGCTACACACATGTGCCCCCTCGCACTATTTTGCTTCTGCACATGCGCAGAAGCAAAATCACCTGAAAATCACCCCCCAAAATGGCGGCGTGCTGGGTGGACCGGCAGAGAGGGCTCCGGAGCGGTTGCGCAATCCACCGCTCCCTACCGGAGCTGCGTACCGGGCAGCTCCGGCAGGAACCCACCTCTGCCCACAACAGCATATAGTAAATCCAGAATAAAAGAGCATAATTACATTTCTTTCCTCTTATATTTTCAATGAATGATACAAACTTTTCCATAGCACTAAGCTTTGCTTTTCATAAGGTTATCACTGCTGGTATTAAAGAACTCACTAATGTTACAATAGATGTTTGAATGATTTCATCAAATGTTTCTTTTGTAATGTATTCTTCAAAAGAATTCATTCTGTCAGGTTATCAATTTAATGTTAGTTTTTAAAAAGTAACGAAAAGATGAACTCCTTTAATCAGACAAGTCACTGACATAATATTTTACTTAGCATTAAAGTAATTAGAAATGCTATCCTTATTTAACTCATGTGTCTTTAAACATAGCTTCACAGCAAAATCCACTGGCAAGTTTCATTCGCTCAGCCTACTAATAACTGCAATCAATATTTCAATACAGGTAAGTCCTCAACTTAGGACCACAATTGAGCCCAGAATTTCCATCGCTAAGCAAAACAGCTGTTAAGTGAGTTTTGCCCCATTTTACAACATTTCAGTTGTTAAGTGAATAGCAATAGCACTTAGACTTATATACCACTTCATAGTGCTTTAGAGCACTCTCTTAAGTGGTTTACGGAGTCAGCATATTGCCCCCAACAATCTGGGTCCTCATTTTACTGACCTCAAAAAGATGGAAGACTGAGTCAACCTTGAGCCAGTCAGGATCTGGCAGTGAGCAGTGAGTTAGCTTGCAATACTGCATTCTAACCACTGCGTCACCACGGTTCCCTGTGGAATCATTACAGTTGTTAAGTTAGTAACACGGTTGTTACATGAATCTGGCTTCCCCATTAATTTCACTTATCAGAAGGTCACAAAAGGTGATTCCATGATCCTAGGACAATTCAACTGTCATAAATACATGCCAGTTGCCAAGCGTCTGAATTTTTATTCCATGACCATGGGGGTGCTACAACAGTTTTAAGTTGCTTTTTTTCAGTGCCATTCTAGCTTTGAATGGACACTAAATGAATGGTTATAAGTTGAGGACTACCTATACCCATACTTCTGGAAACCATACAATTGAACAAGCAGATATCTTTTACTTGAAAACTGGCTTGCCTTTTCATTATGGTGAATTATCATAATGGAAAGTTTTACTTTATTTGAAGTTACCTATCCAGGTGTCTTCAAACTTGGCAACTTTAAGACTTGTGAACTTCAACTCTCAGAATTCTCCAGCCAGCTATGCTGGCTGGAGAATTCTGAGAGTTGAAGTCCACAAATCTTAAAGTTGCCAAGTTTGAAGACCTCTGACCTATACATTCATATAGATCAGGATAGTAGCTATCGAATCTGCAAAGCTAAATAGATTTGCATTTCAAGGAAAGTGTGGAACAAAAACAACATGAAAATATATCCAAATTAGATCATATTCAGCTTAAACAAGTTAATAAAAACTTCACTCTATGTACTCTTCACTCTTAATACTCTGCTTTAAAATCTCAGTGCTGCTTGTTTCCCTGTAAATTGTATTGGATACCAGTTTTAAGTTTCATCCAAGAATTATATGCCAAATATGAAAATATAATAAATTATAATTTGGATTTTGAAAGCTAGATCATGAGTCAACCAAAATTAAACATGTTTAAATCCTATTATCTTAATAGATACAACAAAAAATAAATATTGACCTTTGTGCTGAATATTGTATTGCTAAGAGGACAGAAAAGAGATGATGTTTCTGGGAAGATGAGAAAAGTCATAATTGCAATGTTAATTCTATTTGTGCCGATGCCAAGAAAACCTTTTAGAAATGTAAAGGCATTATTCTGTTTTGTAAGTAATGAAGATAATATATGCTTTTAACAATGGGATTTCCTATATGGAAAAGCAATAGCTATAGCTTTACTATGTCATATGTGAAAAGCTGCCAACAGAGGAATATTGCATTTTCAAGTAATGATTTCAAAGTCTTAGGTTGGTGAACTGTTCTGAGCCTAGCAAATGTTACTATCATCAGCTGTGGGGGGAAAGGGGGATGCTGAATATATATCAAAAAGAAACTAAAGAATTCTGTAGTGCATTTCTAATATAACAAACCTGGATATGTATTTATCCTTGTCAGTAACTTAGAGTCAGATGGATTCCTTAATTAATGGTTCCATCATTTCATTCAAACTATGAAAGGATAATTGACTTTCAATTATCTATCCCAAAGGGGGGAAATGTGCATCCATTTTTCACAATTCTGTGTATTGATACCCTCCAAAAGCACCATCTAAAAGTGTTTAAGATAAACAGCTAGGGCAGCCTTTGTTGATCGAACACGCTGCGTTATGGGCAACTGCCATGTGTCTCCAGTGACACCTTTAAGTATGCCATTAAATTTGGACAAGAGAGTACACCAAAAACAAATAAATATTCACTTCTTGATCTTGAATTCTGGAAACATTTTAATTCAGGGCATTTGCTAGCAGACAGATGAAATGAGGACGATGATGTGACGGCAGGCATGAAATGTGTATAAAGGAGAGCGGGCAGATTGTTACACAGGGAAGTCATGGCAGAGGGCTGTCAGGAGATGCCTTTTCCATTGTAACTCAGCTGAGAAGGAGAACCCTATTATATGGATGACTGGGGCCAGCAATGGCATGTTGTCATTCTAACTTGTGTATGTAAGCAGGCTTAATTGCGCCTTGTCTTTTTGGGATGACTTTCCACCAACAATCTCATTATCACACATACATGTTTATTGTAGATTTCCAGTCTCTTTAATACAGACCTGGATGCAACTAAGGGAGTGAGACAGTATTATTTTAACCAACAACACGGTCTGTTCTTGTTTTACCAAATGGAACTAACCTATCTTTTATTTTTTGCTGCCTAAAGGGTACCAGACGCATTAAAATATGTACCACACATTAAAAAAAAATGAAAGGAAAGACCAATGCAATATCAAATTAATAGTGTGGTGAAGAGGAAAAGGTAAATATAATGTATATTTATTGAGATTAATATGTATAGGTGTATACTGATGCACTTGTCCTGGGATACATGCATTTATAGGTTTCCATAGGCCTTTTGTCCTGAGGTAGTAAGCTGTGCCATTGCATCAATGGGAAAATATAAAAATTTCGTTTAAAAAAATATAATTTTATAAAAAGTATCTTTGATCATAACACAATGTAAATTTCAACCCTTTCAACCACATTTCTCATTGGTTTATCTGTATATTGCAACCAAAATACTTAGTCCATTTTATCAGACCTTCCTCCCTTACTGAAGAGAACAGGCAACTGGCAGATGACCTGAATGTGTTCTACTCTAGGTTTGAGAGGAGACCGCTGTCAAATATCACTACCCTCCCCATCTCAGATACAACAACAGTCAAGTTTCCTACACCTGGTTCTTTCCCTTTACTCTTTCCATCTCTGATGATCCTAGAAAAAGAGGTGCAAGATCTATTTCACAGACAAAAGAGTGGAAAAGTACCAGGCCCAAACAGAGTAACTTCTTCCTGCTTGAAAGTCAGTGCTGATCAACTGGCACCCATCTTCACCCGTATCTTTAATAAATCACTGGAGATGTACCTTCTTGCTTCAAACACTCTACTATCATTATCAGTAACACCTAATTCCCACAGCACTGTCTTATGCCTAAAGATATCTAACCATGTAATGGGGCTGCATTATCATTATCCTTATCATCTTTCCTATTACCTGCTCCTATTGGTATCTTATGACTATCACTTTGCTGATTGTATCTTATGATTTATCACTTTGTTGCTTGTATGTACACTGAGCGCTTATGCAAATTCCTTGTGTGTCCAATCACACTTGGTCAATAAAGTATTCTGTTCTGTTCTGTTCTGTTCTATTCTATTCTATTAAATTCTATTCTATTCTATTCTATTTATTCTATTCTATTCTATTAAATTCTATTAAATTCTATTCTATTCTATTTTATTTATTATATTATATTTATTCTATTCTATTCTATTCTATTCTATTCTATTCTATTCTATTCTATTCTATTATTATATTATATTATATTATATTATATTATATTATATTATATTATATTATTATATTATTATTATATTATATTATATATTATATTATATTATATTATATTATATTATATTATATTATATTATATTATATTATATTATATTATATTATATTATATTATATTATATTATATTATATTATATTATATTATATTATATTATATTATATTATATTATATTATATTATTATATTATACTATACTATACTATACTATACTATACTATACTATACTATACTATACTATACTATACTATACTATATTATATTATATTATATTATAATATTATAGTCACCCGTTCTTCCTTAGTTTAAAATTTCAATAAAAGTTATTATATTTTAGCAATTACATATTCATCATCAGTGCACAAGTATACTTCAAATTCTGTCTCACGTTGCTCCATACCAGCTTTTGTCCATTTTGAGTCTTTTTGATAATGTAAATGGGAAAGCCATTAACAAGTACAGTATATTCTTCTAGTATTAATTGCTGTTTTGATTTTTCCTCTTGATTGTTTTCCAATAATTCCCAATATGTCAACCATTTGTCTTTGTCTACTGTTTCTTTTCTATGGTATGCTTCTTGAGCGGAGATCTATAAGTGTGTTTTTGGGCACAACTTGGATTTATTCCATATTCTCAATATGACATACCTAATAAAATGATTTTTGAAATCCACATTAATTTTAACTTTATCATACCAAAAATATCAATGCCATCCAAACTGCAGGTCATGATCTTCTACCGGTACCTCTAAAACTCTCTTTATTTCTCAACAACATCCATTCTTTTATCCAACCCAAACAAGCAATGGCATACAATTTCATATCCGATAAACTCAATTCTCCTCTTTCCTTTGCATCTTGTAATACTTTGTATGTAACTTGTGTTTTTTTCCCCTTGCCATATAAATTTAGATACTGTATATTTTTTGCCATTGTTTAAATGGTACATCTGTTGTCAAAACAGGCAGTCTGAAAAAAAAACCTCCATTATTCTTAGCAAAGCATTCATTTCTATCCCAGAGATTCTCCCCAACAGTGACAATTTTAATTTCTCCCATCTTAACATGTCCTTTCATTCCATGTCTTAACATAATTATTTTGAAATAATATACAATTCATATCTGTCATAGTATTACTCAAGTATTTTTTTTCTCAAACTTAAAACCAGTTTCTCCATCAGTTCTTTTTATTCTTCTAATTTCATATTTTTGTTAACATCTATGTCTGTGCATTATACATCTTTAAAAATGCTAATATACTACCAAAGCCTTTTCCCATTAAATGTTTCTACACCTTCTAGTGCATATTTTAAACTTAACACCAAATCATCAAGTGTCCTAACTTATAAGTTTCTTTTTTTAATCTTAACTCCCATAATTCTCTTATCTTGATTTATGTCTCTATTTACTACTTTAATAATTAAAATAAACAAAGCTAGAGTTAAACGTCTTGTATTTTTTTTAATCGAACAAGGTTTTGTTAGTTCTCCATTTGCTTTTTGAGATGTATAAATTGATGTTATCCATTTAATTAAATTGTCTCTAGGATTCATATGTTCCAGAACCATAAATTTAAAAAATCTGAAATATCAAACAATTTCTCTAAGAAAGCAGCTGGGTTTTCATTTTCTTGTTCCAAGTATTCCAAAATATCAAACATTTTGATATTATCACATAATTGGCTTTTAGGTAAAAACCCACATTTATCCTCATGAATAAAATCCTATAAAATAATTTCCAAACTTTTGGCCAAAATTGTACAATCATTCAATAAAAATATTAATAGCTTCTTGTTAAGATCAAATCTTCTCTAGGTATTAATACTGTATTAGCCTCTTGCCAACTATCATCTTTCTATTTTGCAAAATAGTATTCATCATTTGTTATAAAGGTGCAAAAGCTCATCCCCAAAGCATTTATAGTAGGGAGCTGGAAATCCATCTGGATTAGGTATATAGAGCCAGTCAAATTTGTCTCTGATTCTCTGTAATCTTCAGAGAAGGTTCCAGAAGTCAATGCAAATATTCATTTACTTTTTTCCAAGAAAATTTCTTGACTTTTGTACAAAGTACTACAATATTGATGAAACACTTTTTGCATATTTGTATTATCAAATAATTTTCTTTTTGTCACTTCAATGTTACTTTTTTTTGCAAGTTGTGTGACAATCATCTCCCCAATTATTTTGCAAATTCAAATTTCTTTGTTTTGCATATTTCATTATATTTCCATCTCTCTCACTGTTAACATACAGAATTGCCTCTGTAAAAGCTTAATTTAGTGAGTAATAGTTGTCATCCTTGGGGATTTTTAAAATTCTTCCTTTTTTATCTCATTCAAAATCATCTTGCCTTTTCTTTTTAAATTCACTTTTACATTGCATAAAATACCCTCTTGCAAAAGTGTTACTTGCAACCCAAACCATCCTTACTTCTGTGCCTTAATTAAGATTTTTTTAAAGCCTTTATCTTCTTTCTATAATTCTCCACTACCATTTCTTTTTGTGACAGAATCTCATTTAATCTCCAATAAAAAATCCATTTTTCCTTTTAAAAGTTAAAATCACTGGATTGTCATTTAAAAACTCTTTATAATGTCTGCACTTTATAAACATTATTAGCTAAGATCTTAGCAATCCAAATCATAGCTCTTCTTGAAAAAGATTTATGTCTTTCAGAAAAATAAGTATTCAAAACATTCTTTTGAATTGCCATTTTTATATCTCTATGCATCAACAAGCTCCAAATTATCCATTAATTTTTTTAAATGGTAAATTACCATGTATATTTTAATATTCTTCTCAGAAGTTCTTTTTGTGGAAAAACAACTTCATTCCAATCTCCAGAAGACATCAATTTTCATACATAATATCCAACAATTTATCCATAATTCCTTTATAAAATGGTGTTTTATCTTCACTTGGGGATAAATTCCCAATATCCTATTCTCCCCTGTAGATTAGCTTCTACTCAATATATCTGCCATAATCATCAGTCAATATAAGTTTTATATATAGTTGGGGATTTATATATAAAATAACCCCCTTTTTCAATCCTGCTAAGATAAATTCTTTTCTTAGATTTTTGTGAGTTAAATATTTTATATATACGGTATATTTTTTTCTAGTGTGCATTTCAAGCTTTTCAGATAATTTCCCTCTTTTGGCTGCATTTGCCCCATTTATATTTCACATTAAGTATTTATAATCCATCACTAAGCCAAGATCTTGGGAAAAATCAATATCTATAGCAACCAACATGGAATCCTCTTCTGTGTCTTGTATCTGTTATGGCATTTGTTTTGGTCTCATCTGTCATTGCCAATTCCATATGTATTTCCTCCATCTTCTTTACATTTTTTCCAAAATATTTCTTGCTTTCTGCGCACAGTTCAATCTAAATATCTGTTTAAAAGCTATCACTTCAATTTATCCCATCTAAATGGAATTTTCTTCAGTTTAAGTTTGTCAGATATATATATATATATATATATATATATATATATATATATACATTTTTCTTTTGTGTATTATTCTAATTGGAATTTCCTTAAGTACAATTACATCTATATTATCAATCTTCAATCTGCTATTAAATGCTGTGTTCTAAACCTTAGTCTCTTGTCTTCTTTCTATCAGTTGCCCTATCTATTCTTAAATCTTCTTAATTTCTTATTTCCCATCTTTTTTATTCTACAGATTCTCAACCTAAGAACTTCAGTCCCAACTACATTAGCTCTCTGTAGTTACATTCTTACAGTTTAGCTGATATTATCCTTATCTTCTAGTTTTGAAAAATCCATCAATTATCTAGTGTGCTTCAAAATAGAGAGTCAGCATTCCCAACGAAGATCCTGTTGTTAATCTAATTACTTTTACTATTTTCCAAGGGATTTCCCTCCCTCCCTCCCTTTCTTGCCCTTTTTCTTCTTTCCTCACAGTTCATCCCACTTCCTCCCTCCATCTCCTTCCACCCTTCCTTTGTTTTCTCCCTCTCTCCTTCTTTCCTTTCTTGTCACATTCCTTCCCTCTTTCCCTCTATGTCATTTAGTTATTTCCTTCCTTCCTTCCTTCCCTCCCCCCTCCCCCCCTCTCTCCCAGTCATAGAATTCCTGGCAGTGTGCCCATTTACTTTGCTTCTGGGAAGCTTCCAGGGAGGAAAGTCAGTGTAGAAACCAGATAAAGGTGCAAGTCCAAGCCAGCAGGCAGATAAGTGGCTGATGCCAGGTGGGGGAAGGAATGAGGAGCTAGGCCATGTGGGCAGTGTAGGTTGAAAAGGGTGCCTAGAGGGCACAAGAGGTCTTACAAAGATCAGGTAGGGCACACAAGGGGCAATATGGGTCAAGAAGTATGCACAGGGATGTACAGATATTTGAAAAGTTCGCATCAGTTGGGGATGGCACATGGTAGACATCATGGGTTAGGGATAATATTTGTGGGTATCTAAGATGTGCCACATAGATTGAAGAAGGTGTGTGGGAGGTACATGGATTGGGCAGGATGCATGGAAGTGCACAAGAGGTGCTGTGGAGATCAGGAAAGTTGCTCAAGGGGAAGTGCAGGTTGGTAAGGGTGTATGGGGACACGCAAGAGGTGCATCAGGGAAAATGTATGCAGGGCCATGGCACAGGTCAATTGAGTGCATGAGGGGATAGTATAGACTGAGAAGGTTGCACGGGGGTTCCTCCCATCTTTCCTTACCCCTTCCCTTTCCAGCAGGCAGGTAAGTGGCTGCTATTGAGGGGAGGAGGGAGCAAAGTATTATGAGACTGTCTAGGAAAGTGTTACAGAACATTGAATTGAAGATTACATGACAACCATAGCAGCCAATAGCTCTGAAGCGCCACAACATTTCCAAATTTAATTCATTTAGGAGTTATGGCCCCTGAATTTTGGACACATTCTGTAAATTAGCCCTTTTGAGGTACCTTGGTTCAAAAATTGTTGCCCTCTTATGCAACATTTCGCCCAGTTAAAGGTCAACAAGATTTTCAGTAGTATATAGACATATAAGAAAAGTATTACATGCTAAGGCCTTAATGCAGGTAAACATTTAAAGACATGCCTAATTTTAAATTCCTACAATGTGAAGAGTACTGGTCATATGTAAGCATTTTATGTTCTGTGCCACATGTGCTTGTTGGTGTATCAGCTCATAGGGAATTCTGAAAATTGCAAGCCAATACACCTGGAGATTTACAGGTTGGGGAGAGGTTAAATATTTGCACACAATTAGTTTTTTTTTAATGCTTAAAATTTGGGTGGTTATCTTCTCTCCACATTAGAAATGGACTTCACTTGGCATGACAATTCTTAAAGAGAACAGTGACTTCTTAGAAAGCTTGGAAGGAAAGTGAAAGTGATAGAAAGATAGCATAGCAATTATCTAGATTTAAAAAAAAATCAATTGCATGTAAAAGCAAAAAGTTTTCATACTTTCCATCTGCCAACATTATTATATGTCACTGAATAAGCCTTTCAGATATAGCACTAGCACACTTGGGCTCCAAACACAGTACACCATAGGTTCTATTTTCTTAAATTACTCTGCAACGGATCATATCTGTACAGTATTATGTAGAAATTAAAGCAGCAGCTCTATAATAACTTCCCTTGCCAATCTGTGCCCCATGTATGACCCTGCTCTCAAAACTCAGGGGAATGTACAGATGACTTACTGTTACTATACAACTGTTTAAGTTTATTTTAAGTTTAAGTTATCAACATTTTTCCCAGTTGTTTGAAAGTGTAATACACATACACACACAAAAAAAAACCATGATTTTTCATCTAATATTTCTTGACTATTATTACAAGGTTGAACGATATCCCCAATCATTTAGGAATATTATTATGGTTGGTCACACAGTCCACCAGATGTTTAGACTGGATTTAGCATTTTATCCACCAATTGTATCCTTTCCAGAGATTCCCTGGGATAGGCAGATGTTGTTTGATGGTGTGAAGGTATCATCACAGGATGCAATCTGTTCCAAGTAAAGCTGATTTGCAATTGACAGATGGTGATTTTGTCAGTGCCAGTGGTGTTCAAGTAATGGTCCAGAAGTTTGGAGATTGTACCCAAGGCTCTTATTACTATTGGTTCCCTTTGCTTTGTTTTGCCACAGTCATTCTACATCTATTAATAACAGATCACTATTTTTGATCTTTGTATGTTTTCAGCGGTAAACAACTTTTCCTCCAGTAGTCCTGCAGCTGCTGGCCATAGTTGTTCAGTCAATAGTCCGGATACTGTAGCCTATTTGTCACTAGGTATCCAAGAACTCCAACACGTAGCCTGGTCCTTGTTGACCAACTGGTACGGATTTCTGTAATTTACAACTCACCATATTGTTTATGGGAAAGACACTCTTTGTGTGGCTGTTATGATGAGACCTGACCAGTATTGTTGAATCTCTGGGCATACCACTTTTCTCCTCAGAACAAATAAGCCCCACAACCATGTCAAGGTAGTTTCCCACTGTGGGTTGTTGTTACAACAGTGTGAAGTCACAGCTGGCAGTTCTTTAGCTGGTGTTGGCCTTCATACACATCCAGTTTTCCCAAGAACCTACGATTTCATAAATATTGCATATATGGTGTATATGCAAATCCAAGTAGTGTGGCCTTTTGCAATTGACAGATGGATTTGTAAGTGTTATCCAAGATTTGGGGATATGAAACCCACTGGGACCACCATGGCTGGTTTATACCATAATCTTACCATTTTGATTTTCAGATCAAGATACTTTATGATTATCTCCAATTATTTGTCTTCTATTATATTATAGGAACAACACTTATATATTACCCCATAGTGCTTCACATGGTTTATGGAGTCAGCATATTCCCCCAACAATCTGGGACCTCATTTTATGGAACTTGGAAGAATGGAAGGCTGAGTCAACCTTGAGTCAGTCAGGATCAAATTCCTGGCAGTGAGCAGAGTTAGCCTGCAATACTGCATTCTAACAACTGCACCAGCTCCTTCTATTATATTATACCCTGGTATTGCCACATCAGTTATGTACATTTTCTTTTTTTCAACCACAGTTATACCTGGTGTGTCATACGCCAAGACGTTATCAATCTGTATTTGAAAATTATTAAATTATTATTATTAGATCATCATACAATCAGCCAGATGTTCAGACTGGATTTGGCACTTTAACTACCTATTGAGTCTGTTTGTACTGACACCTGTTATCTCTAGGCACTTGATTATCCAATCGTGGCAGTCAGTCGACTACCATTTGTAGCCAATCCATTCAATATTCAAGTTGGTCTTCCTTCGCTTGCAGTTTTCCAAAATCAGCTTGTCAATCAAGAGTTGATCTTTTGTTCCTCTGCTGTCTGGGTAGTTTCCTTTCTGCTCAGGTGAAAAGAGCTTGTTTTCAAACAGATGCTGGTGGACTGCATCAACTACCACACCAGTTAACAATTTAAAAGTTGTTGGTAAGCAGGTAATTGGCCTGTAGTTGCCCCGTGATGCCCCTTTTGCTGGATCTTTCATTATCAGGTAGGTTTTACCAGATGTTAGCCACTCTTCAATTTCACTTCCTTGTAGTATATTGTTAAACTACTTTGTAACTAGTGGGTGTAGACCAGTCAGATGTTTCAACCAAAAACCACGCAGTTCATCTTTACCTGGTGCTGATCAATTCTTGATTTTCCTTGCTCTTTTCTCTACCATTTCTGCTGTTATTACTAGTTCTTTCAATTATTATTATTATTGATCATCGCACAGTCAACCAGATATTCAGACTGGGTTTGGCATTTTTGTCTAACTTGAATCCTTACCAAGGACCTGGGATAGGCAGATCTGGATGTTTGATGGTGTTACAGATATCGTAGCAAGATGGAAGCTGTTCCAAATAAAGCCACCTTTTGCAATTGACTGATGGCAAATTTGTCAATGCCAATGGTGTTCAGGTGGTGCTCCAGTTGTTTTGGGATAGCACCCGAGGCACCTATTACGATTGGTACTTCCCTTGCTTGCCTTTTCCACAGTCGTCCTATTTTTATTTTTAGATCTTTATATTTTGTTATCTTCTCCAGTTCTTTCTCTTCTATTCTGCTGTCTCCAGGCACTGCCACATCCACTATCCAGATTTTTTTTGACTGTCTTATCGACAACTGTTAAATCTGGGATGTTATGTGGCAGGTGCCCGTCTGTTTGAATTCTAAAGTCCCAGAGCAATTTAATTTCTTCATTTTCTATGACTTTCTCTATTTTATGGTCCCACCAGTTCTTGCTTGCAGGCAAATGATATTTCTTGCGGATCTTCCAATGCACTATTGTTGCTACTTTGTCATGCCATTGCTTGTAGTCAGTCTGTGTGATCTTCTTGCAGCAGCAGCTTACCAGGTGGTCCACTGTTTCTTCAGCTTCTTTGCATAGGCAGCACTTACTGTCTGTTGCTGTCTTCTCAATACTGACTGTATACATTTGTCCCTAACTTGGTCTTGTGCAGCCAGAATTAGTCCCTCGGTCTCTTTCTTCAACTTTCCTGCTCTTAGTCATTGCCAGATCTTGTTATTATCTGCTTTCCCTACTATTTCTTTAACGTACTGGCCACGTAGTACTCTGTCTTCCCATGCCTCCATTCTGTTCTTCATTTGGTCTTTCTTGTAGGCCAGTTTGGTCTCTCCAGTAGTCAATGAGCCTTCCTGGCATACTAACTTGTGCATCTTGTTCATTGTCCTTCAGATATTCTTCCAAAGCCCTTTTTTCTTCTTCAACCATCTGATGTACTTGCAACATTCCACACCCATCTAGTTGCCTTGGTAGAGTCTGTCAATGTCACTGCAAGGATGAAGGGCATAATTCATGGTCATTATTTTTTTGGTCTTCCTAGCTATTGCTTTTAGTTCTGTTTGAGTCCAGTAAACTATTCCTGCTGTGTATTTAAGGACTGGAATTGCCCAGGTGTTGTTGTTATTGTTGTTGTTATTATTATTATCTCAGCTGTAGAATAAAGCAGTGACACAAATAGCTCAAGTGAACTGCGACACCTCTGTGGACAGACTTTTCTGAAATGACAGTTCTGAAATACAATTATCAGTGTGATCTGCTTAAGCATTCATCATCAGTTCCTGCTTTCTGAAGACTAAAAAAGAAAAAAGACATACAAAGAAGAAGAGGTGATAAGAAGGCATCATTTTCTTCCAGCCTCATAACTGTAAATTGAAGAAAATTATTTTCTTTGCCTGCAGCTCATTGGCACAGAGGCAGCATTATATTATAATTTCATAAGCATAAATCCTTTGAATAAATTTCAGAAGAATAACTGAATTAGAAATGCAAGTAAAGTATCTAAAAAAACCCCTAACTGTTCCAGGCAAAAAGAATGGATGGTAGTACAACTACTGGAAGGAAGTTTCGTTTGTCAGCTGTCACAGAAAGTTAGATCGAAGCTGTGCAATCTAACCTGATTTCAGTGAGTTAGATTTGAAAGACAAATGTTCACTATAACTATAGTAGCCAAATATACTCCAATATGCAACCTCTTTCCACAGAACATTATTGTTTCCCTGGAAATAGCAGGCTTGGGGCTTTTAATTATCTTGTACATTGCAATTCTATACATGTGACTCTCTGGTAAATAAAACTGAGTTTAGTGATCATTGAACTCAGATAGATGAATATATGAATTAAACCCAGAGAGATGGCCTTAATGTTGCAGCCTTAATTGTTCTTATGAAGATATGATACTTAAAAAATAGCTTCTCTGACCAGACTTCAGGTGGATAGCAGAAAACATATTGAAATGGTGTTTTTAGTAGATAGTTGATGGATTGTTGTTTTGTTTCTGATTTATTTAATTTGCTTACTGATCCCCAATCAGGTGGATCATAAACATCTTGCACTACTAACTCAACAGTAAAACAGTATATATTTGTGTTTGCATGACATTCCTTTTAAAATAACTCTTGGGTCAAGAAATTAATCCACATGCAAAGGCAACAGACATATGATCTATGTCAGCTGTTATACAGATCATATAGGCAATTTGTGGCATACATGTTGCAGACTTAAGTCTATGAAGCTTCAATTGTTACTCTGGACATACTACAGTTGCCTCCTTTGGCTTTCCCACAGATCTGTAAATTTAAAAAAAAGTAAATAACATTGCAATACATGAAAGAGGGCAGCAGAGGGCGACTAAACCAATAACCTTGTCAACCAAAAGGATTGTGACCACCAAAAGGAAGGATGAATGAATTAAGGTTGGCTGAGGAACATCCAGAACAGCCAAAGGACAGCTGGATTCCCATTGTGGAGAATGAGTATATATCTATGAGGCTAATATGGGATATCCAGTTGCTCGTCATGAAATAAAGCATATCCCAGTTGCTCATAATGAAAGAGAAGAGACAGATAAATAAAATAGTAAGGAGACAGAGAGACTTCAGCGTTGTGAGAACAACTGTTGATCAGTCTATGACAGCTCTGAAAACCTAAAACCTAAGGATGTAGCAAGGATTAACCAAAAAAGTCTATTGTGGAAAGTAATTGTGCTGTAAGATATATTTGAACATTCTGCATCACCATGTTAAATAATAGAAGTGAGAACAGAAGCATGCCAAACATTGTGATTTAACCTCTTAGTGGGAGAACATTCCCTGTTATGTTAGCTGTATTGTTCCCTTTTCAGAGATGCACAGGGTTCCATAACTTATGAATTCTTTATACTGTGGGGATTGTCAAGGCTCTTAAAGAACGGATGTATTTAGATTCACCACTCATTCTTCATACCAAAAATCCATCCCTAGTAGCTTTTATTTTGATCTTTCTCTATTCCAGACAAATGTCTCAAATGGAAATTAGCATGGTCCAACCCCAGTGTTTAAAATAGCTGGAGCCCAGGTGTTTTAAAGAAAAGAAAAAAGAGCTGTGTAAAAGTAAACATTTACAAGTAAAAAAATAATTCGGTCTCAGGCCTAAATATTGATTCTTCTACATTAAGTATTAGCTTTTTTTCTGTGTGTGTGCCAGTAAGTTGCTTAGCTCTGCCCCTAATTATCCCTATATAATAGCAAATCATTCAAGTTTCATAATCTGCCACCTCACTGCTTTCCTGTTAATTTATCTCCATTTATACAGGTAGAACAATTTTTTATTTCTACATAGAGCAGTGGTAGGATCCAAAACATTTGACAACCGATTCGCCTAGGGTCAGGTTGGCCATCGAGGGAGACGTGACCCATCCCCATCCTCCAGCTCCACTGCACATGTGTGACGATCCTCCCGCAATGACCAACCTGACCCTGGGCAAACCAGTTGTTAAATTAACTATTAAAGTTTGTTGCAAAAATCAAAACCAGAAGAACACACAGATGACTGATTCAGCTGGATTCATAAACTTCTTTATAAACATAGTAACAGATGAATTTACAATACCATTAGCAGAGTTCTTCTTCAAGCAGTTACAGACAGCAGAGAACAGTTAGTTTCATTTCAGCAGAGCAGTACAGAGAATACAGACTGGAGAGTGCAAAGTGGAGAGTGAGCCACACCCAGCCTTAAGATTAACTTCCAGTTTCGATTCTCTGCACAGATTCAGAAGTGGTTAGCTCCCATTGGCTGACTTAGTTGCTATGCCTGTTCATTGGCTAACCGTATTAACATGGCTCTCCCAGTTCATGAATATCTTAACATTAACCCCACACACACACTATCAAAGTGGATCCTGGGCGCTGCGCTGCAATGGAGAAACGGGCAATGGAGTGGCCGGCGTGAGGGAAGGAGGAGCAGGGAGAAGAAAGAGGGAAATCAGCCTTCTCCTTCCCTTGCACCGGCCACCCCGTTGCCTGTTTCTCCAGTACAGTGCAGCGCAGTGCCCAGGATCCACTTTGGTAGCGGGGGAGGGTAGTTTAACAACCGGTTTGCCTGAACCAGTGCGAACCAGCTGAATCCCACCACTGGTCATAGAGCTTATTTCTAGCTGAGGGATATTCAAGGTTTGAGCATCATTTCCTGCCTCGTGCCGGAAAGACAAAGAGTACAGGTAGTTCTCAGCTTATGACCACAATTAAGCCCAAAATTGCTGTTGCTAAGTGAGACATTTTACAATATTTCTTGCTACAGTTGTTAAGTGAATCACTGCAGTTGTTAAATAAGTAACACGATTGTTAAATGAATCTGGCTTCCCCATTGACTTTGCTTGTCAGAAGGTTGCAAAAGGGGATCATATGACTTTGGAACACAGCAGCGCTCATAAGTATGAACCAGTTGCCAAGCATCTGGATTTTGATCACATGAGCATAGAGATGCTACAAAAGTTCGTAACTGTGAAAAACGGTCATAAGTCACATTTTTTCAGTGCCATTGTAACTTTGAACAGTCATTAAATGAATTGTAAGTGAAGGACTACCTGTAATCGGAGAGAAAGATGAGCAAAAGCTGAAATTCAGTTAGAAGTTGAAAAAGGATTTTTTTTTCTTTTAGTACAGGTTGCCATTGCATCCAGAAAGCTGTCATATATCTGCATGAATATTTTTATAGTTAATATTTCTTAGAATATATGAAATGTTTTGAAATCAGGACTAAGACCCCATAGGTTGTCCTTAAAACCTTAAGCATGACATGTTGGTAGTCCAATTGATTAAATTCATATTCCTCATTACAGCTGCCCTAAGCCTACCTTGTCCATTTGCATAATAAACATGGGATTTTAAAGTTCAAAATTATCTTCCCATTTTAAGAATAAAACGAATGGAAAGAAGGCATAGGTTATTCAATCTTCTCCTTTGTTGCTTTCTTGGAACAAACCATATATCATAGAGGCAGGAGGCAATTTGCAAGATGGAAAAAGGAGCTACTTCCTGTTGACAACATGGCAAAAAGTCATGGCCTTTTGACTTGCCTTTTGCTTGTATGCACGGATTTGAATGTGCACGGAAACATAACATACTTACTCATACTCCTGAGTTCATGTAGCTCAACTCATAGATGTGGCAGCTGATTCCTTTTCTATGCTATAATTAAAGATTTCTCAAATGGGTAGGGAAACCGTCAACCCTCCTGTCTCTGGCATCCAGGGCAGAAGTGCAGTTTCTGATAAGAGGTGTATCCTTTCCACAGACGCATTTGTGATTCGCAATTGTGAATATTGCCTTCTTTGTTGTGGTTGTCACTTTTTTACATCAATTTAATTAGATACAATTTGTCTCAGCATTTCAAATGCAGCATTTGTTTACCTACTCATCAAGGCCGACACAGGCCAATTAGTGTAGTGTAATTGTTTAACCTAGTCAGTGTGAGCCTGTATTGGATAGTATGTGCTATTACTTGAAAAATGGAGGTGGGTGGGGGAGTGGGTGGGGACATACAAAAAAAAAGGAACAAGCATTAATAGGTTTTTCCGTGCTATGAGATTCTTAAGATTCACTTACATCCTGAATTGCACATTCAGCTGATAGGCAATCAACCCTTCACTGTATGTTCATTGTTCTCGCCATCATGGCACGATAAGGTTCCCAAGCACATTCTTCAGCTACATTATAACCAAAGTATTGTAACGGTATTGTCATTGGAATACCCCAGAAGGCAAAATATTATTGGCAGCTGTAAAGATAAGTGGTCCAAGATACGGTATTACAGTAGTAAAAAATACGACATTTAGTCAAGGCGTGAGAGATCAGATCATTTATTTGTGAGTCCGTCTTCCAGACTTTTGCAATAAATGTTTCAGACTGTCAGGAAGCAATGAGGAACGCTGGCATACTTTAGAATTACAACTTATAACTATCAGTGCAAGTCAGCCTTATTTATACAGTGTTGGATGTTTAAATAATGTAGCCCTGGGAGGGTGGGCAGGGCTCAGCTATATCTTAACTCCTTCTTGTCTCATTCTCATCAACTTCTAATCTACTAGTTTTCTTTCTCTTCTATATTCTTCAGAATCCTGCTGTACATTGTTATCCCGTACCACACATATGAGATGGTGACCACATGCACAGTGCCGGAAACTCAGCTTCTGTGCATGTGCAGAAGAAGAAAAAAACCAGAAAAAAAATTCAAAAAAAAATTCCCCCGAAAAAATAACCCCCTTTAGCCAAAAACAAGATAACAACTGCATGCATAGTGCCAGAAACTCGGCTTCTGCACATGTGCAGAACAAAAAAAACCAATAATTTTTTAAAAAAAAAGTCTAAAAAAATAATAAATTCAGAAAAAAATTCAAAAAAAAAGATGGCAGCGCCCACGGACCAGCACTGACCAAACCAGTTCCATGACATCATCGTGAAGTCACCAGCAGGTCGCTACCGGTTCGGGTGAACCGGTCTGAACCGGGAGGAACCCACCTCTGCAGTGTTTGTAATATTTTGTGTTCCTGTCTGAAAACAGGATGTACTTTCAGCAAGTGTTAACTTGTAGCAGCATTTGAAGAAAAAGTGAGTGAATCAGATCAGCAATTGACCACATTCCAGGTCCTATAAGAAGTTGACAATTTATTAATTCAAAGCTGAAGCTACAACAGAAGCTGACAAAATTTTCTATAAAGAAGAGAAGGAGAAGCAAGCCCGGTTTAGTGACAACCAGAGCAACATACAGAAGCAAGGGATGTAGAAGTTATTATAGAGTGAGAAACAGTTTTCATAGAATATCCTCAAAAAAAAAGGTTCTGAATCTTCCTGGGGGAAAAGAGAGAATAAAATGTATTATGTTTATGGAGATTCTCAGTTATCCAGGTCATGATTGTCTCAAATGTGCTTTTTTAAAAGGCAACTGGAGTTTCTTTTTCTTTGAAAACATTTCGCTTCTCACCCAAGAAGCTTCTTCGGTTCAATCCAGAACTGAAGAGGCTTCCTGGATGAGAGAAGCAAAACGTCTTCAAGGAAAACAAAGTCCAATTGTCTTTTGAAAAAGCACCTTTGAAATAAATGTATCATATTAGTGTGTTTCATAAGTGTGTTGTGTTAATGTAAATACAAAAAAAAAGATGCTTAATGGAATGATGAAACAAATGAAGCTGAGGATGATTTTAAAAAAAGGTCTTTCTGCACAAAATGGTGAGAAAAAATATAATGTGTATACGGAGGAAAAATGTGGTCACAAAGAATAAGATCAAAGAGAAAAACAAAGGATGGGGACTTTGATGGAATCAATCAGATTCCAAAATCAATCAGAGTGATTTTGATTAAATAAATGGCTTCACCTGCTAAGGGAAGAAATCTAAACAAAAAGTGTGAATTGAATTGAATTGAAAATCGAAGCAAAGAAATTCTTTGGGACAACAGGTGAAAAATTTGGAATGAGAAGTAAAGAACACTAAAAGGAGCATGTTAGAGGTTTCAATGAGAACGATAGTGATTTTATGACATGGAATTGAAGCGAATTGCATGCTAAAGCTACAGGGGGGGAAAGATGAGATAGAAGTTTAAAATGTGGGGAGCATTTTGGCAAATAGTAAGAGTGCAGGCATAGATGGTGGTCAAGATTCAAGCTCTGTCATCCTACGACCAAATTTGAAATTGCAATAAAAAAGGTAGAACTTTATTAATTCCTTATAACTTCCATTTTTAAAAATCCACAAATATTTCAGACATAGGATGGCTAAATTACTCATTGCCCCCCACCCAAAAAAAAGGAGCAAAAAAGATGTTCATTTCCATAAAATGTATATACGCGGATTTATATCTCTGTATAAAGGCACAAGTTTAGAAAGAAGAAAATATAATTTAAATAAAAAACGCGAGAGACATCTCTATTGTGGAGTAGAATGTCAGTGCTTTGTTTGCCTGTTCAGTTTGCTAAGCATTTAAAATCAACTTCAAAATCTTTTTTTTTTGTAATAGTTCACTTTCTTTGAAGCAGATTTGGAATGAGCAGCCTTTAAAAGAGAAGATGCTTCAGTATAGATCTGGCCTCTGAAAACCTTGCAAATAACAAATTTCTCAGCAAGACGGGACACGTGGCCAAACAAGAAGATCATGAAGCTTATCAGATTTCAGAGTAAGCTCTTAATTGGATATATAGGATAATTGTCCTAATAGAAGGTAACTTGTGCATTTAAAATCCAAACACGCACACACCTTTATTTTTTGTAAGCCATAGAACTACCGTCTTCCTATCATCTTCCTGATTACCGTTCAATCCAGAACTGAAGAAGCTTCCTGGATGAGAAGCAAAACGTCTTCAAGGAAAACAAAGTCCAATTGCCTTTTTAAAAAGCACCTTTGAAATAAATGTATTGCATTAGTGTGTTGCATAAGTGTGTTGTGCTAATGGAAATATGGGGAAAAAAGATGCTTAATGGAATGATGAAACAAAAGAAGTTGATGGTTTTGAAAAAAGGTCTTTCTGCATAAAATGGTGAGAAAAAATATAATGTGTGTATACAGAGGAAAATTTTGGTCACAGAGAATAAGATTAAAGCAGCGGTAAAATCTACTTACCTTCCATACCGGTTCGGAAGCCGTGAGCGTTTTTTCACCCTCTGCGCATGTGCAGAGGCTTTGCACATGCGCAGAGGGTTAAAAACAAGAAAATGGCGATGTCTGGGCGGGTAGGCAGAGCCTCGTGCTGCCGCCGCTACCGGTTCTCCAAACTACCGGCGGCCACCTAACTACCGGCGGCCACGGTAAGCCCGAACCGGGCTGAACCAATAGCATTTCACCCCTGGATTAAAGAGAAAAACAAAGAATGAGGCACTCACCACTTTATCTTAGTGGTGAGTGTCCTCATAGGGGAGCTGATATGCGGAGTTCTGAGGAAGAATCTTCCAGGGCCAAGAGGAATATCCCATAATTGTAATATTTTGGGGCAATGAAACGTAATGCCTAGGCTGAACAGATGTGGTACAAGAAAGAATGCTTGACTAGCTCCTGGCAGATAAGGAAGCTTAGTTATATAATTAAACACTACACCATTGCATGGATAAAAGCTTTTCTGCAGATCTATTTGATGCAAGCCAAGAAAATCTGTTGATTTTCTCACCAGCGCAAGGCAATCTGGCCATTTTAGTTTCCTTGGGCCCAATGCAAATGCAGGACTTATTATTTATCATAGTGCTGCCACACACAGTAAAAATGAAAAGCGTTTTTAAATGAAACGAAAATCAGACAAGGGAAGAAATGCCTTTTCTTCTCCCCATCCTTCTTTTTCTTTCTTCTTTAAAAATCATATCGGTGTTGTGATTAACTTGCATTTTACAGCATAGCTGACGTGACACTCAGGCAAATTAATCCTATTATGCAAAATCTAGTTCACAAGTGGTTTTGCTTCTTTCTCTCGTTCTCCCTCAACCCCCCCTTTCCCCCCAAAATTATGTCAATTTTCCCATAAATTGGGAAGACCATGTCAGCTTTCTGTATTGCAAGACAACACTACACAGGGCTGTGCTGTATATCCATAGTCCTTTAATGCAGAATGATACAAATTTTAACTTAGTGGCACAAATTAGGATTCATAACTTTTGTGCTGATGTTTCTGTTTGCATACAGCTTATGAGAATTACCTGTAAATTTTGCATTCATTTCAATTCTTTTTTTTTCATCCTACCTACCAATGAGAGTAAAAGAAATTAAAAGAATTCGGCACCAGGCAAAGCAAAATAAATTGCCAATAGTTGCTGACTCCTTTTTGAAATCCCCCCCCTCACCAATTTCCTTATGAATTAAAGAGAAAATAATCTAAACTGCTTAATCGTTTTTCCCGTGGAAAATATTTCTACTCTCTGGGAAAACTCACAGCATCTGCTTAATGCATCTGTTACAGACATTCTTCTTCTTGTTTCATTCTCCCTTTGCTGATGTTTCCATGACTGGATTTGGCTCTTCTGTAGGTGGCCAATGCTGAAGTCTCTACATCCAGCCAAGCTGTCAAATTAAAGCCCTTTCTGCTGTCCTTTGGACAGATATGATGTGGAAGGTTAAAGCACTCTAGCCTTTGTCACCAAAATATTAGACTGCCAACATCTGTTTGCTGGACTCAACAAAGGCAGTCCATTCAGAATCATCTTCAACACAGATGTTAACTCTTTTTTTTAAAACAAAATGTTGGTGGCTTTTAAAAAGGGGGGGAACATGAAAAGCAGAATAGCCAATCAATCTTGGACTTTGAGAGGCTTTGAATTTTTAAAAATGTTTGTCTTAATTTGCAGGCTTAAGTCTTAATTATTTCTATATGTGTGTGCGTGTACTGTAGCAGTAGACATGTGTCAAATGGTCAGTGTCCCCGTTGTGTCCGCTTGCAAACAATGGACAAAGGGAAAAACAACTCTTAGCTCTCTTCTTGCCTATAAGTGAAATTTTTGGCAGTTTGGAAATAAGTGTTGAGCCATAGCTGTTCTTATAATTTTCTTTTTTTAAAAAAAAACTTTTTTTCTACACTTTTATATTCATTCTGTCATATGACACAGAATATCATATACAAATATAAAAGACAGAACTTACCTTATTTTTCGGAGTATAAGACGCACCTTTTTCCTCCCTAAAAGAGGCTGAAAATTTGGGTGTGTCTTATACTTCGAATGTAGATTTTCCGAAGCTTTTTTTTTCAGCCCTAACGAAGTGCTAACGATCTTCCCGGCTTCCTATTCCCTCCGAAGAAGATTTTTTTCCAGCCCTAAGTCTTTGCAGGCTTGTTTTCATTCCTACTCCCTCTGAAAAAGCGATGCTTTTCAGCCCTAACATGGTGCTAACGATCTTCCTGGCTTGCTGCATTTATTTTTATTCCTACTCCCTCCGAAGCAGTTTTTCCTGCCCTAAGTCTTTGCAGGCTTGTTTTCATTCCTACTCCCTCTGAAAAAGCGGTGCTTTTCAGCCCTAACCAGAGGATAAAATAATGTGCTGAAGCTGAACAGACTAAGGATGCTAGCCAGATGAATACCTGGTAGGTAGATTTTCCCCCCTATTTTCCTCCCTCAAAACTAAGGTGCGTCTTATACTCTGGTGCATCTTATACTCCAAAAAATATGGTACATTGATCATCAGATGTATGCAAAGAATCCGGCAATTTTTGTCACCTTGACAAAGACAGCATTGTGTCATCATAATGCAACTTCCATACTTTTATATGTGGGTTTGATATCACACTTGCACAAAATGGACAGAGCTTGAGTTGTGTTGGCACAATACTGTTTTCATAATTTGTTCCCTTTGCAATACCCTGATGACATCTCTGTTGATCCAAGTCAGTCTGTTGCAAGATTCAGATAAGTACAAAGGTTGATATTTGAGACTAGATGTGCACCTAGTTATATGTGTTTACATCTGTATTTTATATCCGTGGGAGACAAAGTTTTGATTATGTAGTATTAAAAGACGATGGTATACTAATAATAATTCATCTAAGCAATTTTAGATAATTATTACTAATAATAATTCATCTAAGCAATTTTAGATATGTGAAAATTGTTTGATTTGCTGGAGTCAAGCAAATTGTTGTAACTTTTGAAGCTGTGTTTTTGCTTAATGAGGCATTCCCCCAATACGTTAACAATTGCACATCACAACTTTATCTCTGGAAACTAGACACCGTAATCTTGCACAATAGCTCAGTTCCCGAATCACTGTAGTAACCAGTCCCAGATTCAGTGCATGAAACTCTGAACTTTTCTGAAATGTCCATAAAATGATGCTGAGATTTAATGATCTTATAATATTTGGGAATATTTTTTTCCATTTAAAGTTACTTTCATTTTTATTTAATTGGGAGGGGGGGTGTTTATTGAGCAAGGAATGTGCCAAAGTCCAATGGCAACTTATTGTTGACCTCTGGTTTATGCTATGTTTAGTCCTTAATTATAATACTTTATATCCACTAATACTTTAATTAGTTCCAGTTTGTTTGAAAGTTACAACAGTTTTTGCTGTAGTTGTTTTGCCTTTACATATTTGTGTAAGTTGTTAAGAATAACAAATGGTTTAAAAAGCTCCCCAAGGAAAAGAGTCAGCTTCAGCAACCTAAAATGATTTTTAAAAAAGCACACTTTTGATAGTTTATTACACTCAACTGATCGTTAAGACTGTTTGAAATTTCACTACTTGAAAATAGTGAGTTGTTTACAATAACAGGTAACATCAATAATCATATAGTGGAATATCTTTTCTTGGGATACTTGTAGGAAATTATGGAAACCTATCTGTAGTTTAGATTTATTATTAGAGTTGGAAGGGACCTTGTAAGTCATCTAGTCCAACCCCCTGCTCAAGCAGGAGTTCCTATTAGTTCATGCAGATGTTATTCTACTTTTGGGACAAGAAACTGTGCAAAAGATAAATTTGCATCTGGACTACTGCTTGGAGTATTCCCAACCGTGGTGGAGAAAAAAGGAAGAAAGATGACAGCATCCTCTGAGAAATTGGTAAGCTGGCTGACCTTCCCAAATAGTGTAAGAGTCAAAGGAACAAAATAGGAGAACTCATTAAACTGTCTTTCTTCTAATCTTTCTTCTAGCGAAGATCCACCATTGGATTCTGGTGCCTTCTGTGAATGACAAGAACAGTCATTCATAGAATGGTAAACTGGATCCAATCCCACGTTCTTTTAAGAAAATGACTAAAGACATGTTTTTAGGTGCCATGCTGTATACCAATGTTTTTCAAATTTGGCAATTGTTGGCTAGAGTAGCAACCCCCAACCTTTTTGGCATCAGTTCTGTGGAGAGGCTTTTCTGTGGACCGGTGTGTGTGTGTGTGTGTGTGTGTGTGTGTGTGTGTGTGTGTGTGTGTGTGTGTGTGGTTTTGTACACTGCCTGCATCTCGCGCATGCACGGATGGCAATTTGCCCGTTTGCATGGACCAATTTCTGGCATGCCGCAGACAGGTTGGTTGAGCTAGGGCAGGGGTAGGCAAAGTTGGCTCTTCTATGACTCGTGGACTTCAACTCCTAGAATTCCTGAGCTAGCATGATTGGCTCAGAAAGTCTGGGAGTTGAAGTCCACGAGTCATAGAAGAGCCAACTTTGCCTACCCCTCAGCTAGGGAATATTAGGAATAGACATCCATGCTTTATACAATAGTGTGTCAAGCAAAAGTAAGAACAAAGAGATAGTATTATGATACATAGACTCAATAATTTTCAGTTGGCTCTCCAAATGGATACTATTGATTATGTTGCCACCACTTTGGCAACACCCGTGCAATCAATACTGTCATCTATACCGTCCGTCTCATTTGCTTTCTTCCATCAGAAATCCTGCTAGAAAGAATCAGGGCAGCCTTTTTGTATTCCCTGCAGCTGTAGAAGCAAGCAGTCTGGAATACGACACGACCTTCTCCACGTGCACGTGAAACAGAGAACTTATTGGCTGTTATTTGCTTGAGACTCTCAACATAAATCCTGCCAACCATCACATTATCATGCCAGACAAGATGCAAACCTGAACCATATGGCTAAGGAGTGGAAGATTTTATTTGCGCCCTCTTGCTGCTTCCTCTCTTGCTTTAGCTCCTTGCCTGCTCTAAGTTTTCAATGGACTATTTCCACATGGCATCAGGAGGTAGAGGCAAGGGGAAGCAATTTAGGGAAGCGAGTGTTTCCTTTTTAAATCAGAAAAACTGTGAACCATAACATACCCACTGTTTCCCCATCAAGCATACGGCTTTGCAAAAAGTTGCAATCAAACAAATGGAAAACATTAAAAATCTGTGCTGCAGAGTTAGCCAAAATTGTGAGAGCTGCAGTTGCCTCCCTCCCTTGGGGAATAATTAGTATAGATGCTTTTCAAGGCCTTATTAACGGGGAGGCTTCCAGACAGCAACAAGAAGTAGTTCTCCTCCCATTTTCTATAGGGTTTACTAAAGCTGCACAACTTCTAGCCCATCCTTGTCCTTCGGTGCCGTGATTTTCATGGCACTGAAGTCGATTCAGCTCTTTAGCTTTTCTTCTGCCATTAATGGTGGTTCTGCAAAGGGATGGGAATTAGCGTGTTTTCTTCTCAAAGCAGCCTGTGAATAGACATGAGCTGCAATAAGGTGTATTCTTCACCACTTTGGCTTAACCTTTGGGGGAGAAGAGACAGATTAGGAGCAGATGTCAAACTCTACCAAAGCATTTTGGCTGTAGTGTGACCATATATGGGCAGCCTGTGGTAGAGTAGTTGAACGGCTGGACTAGAACTGGGGAGACCAGATTTAAAATCCCACTCAGCTATTAATTTCCTATGTATCTCTTGCTCTAACCTATCTCATAAGGTAGGTTACCTCATATTGTAAAATTGGAATGAGAGAATAAAAGGGAAACGTAGGAAGAAAGCCTGGGGTTAAAATAAAGTAGAAAACAAAACAGCAGGAGAATGTAGCTCAAGATCTAGAGAATGAGGTCACACATAGGCAGCTCAAGATCTTGAATGGATCGTAAGAAGCAACCATTGGGGTGTCAGAACCATCCCTCCCAGTTCTATACCCTTGTTTGAGGAGGGAGGAATAGTTGGCTTGGATTCCAACTTATTTGAGGAGTTCCTCCTGTGTTTGCAAGCAGACTTGCTAGTTGTTAGGCCTTCTGAGGATATTCTGATCCTTTGCTTGAAGATGGAATTTCTAGGAGAGCTGTCTTACTTACTAGTCTCAGCAACTTAACGTGATAAGTGTTTGAATTTCCTTTCTATTCTTGTGTCCAGCTTGTGCTTTACATTGAGAAAGCCTGTTCTTGTGGTTCAATGAAATCTATGCTCAGACTCAGGAAGGCTTCAGAAGGCCAGATTTCTCTAATCTGGGCATTCTCCAGATTAATTCTTCCCCAAACCCCCAAAACTTTAACCTTAGACTGTCTACGGTTGATCTCACCCCACTCCTAAGAGGTCTGTAAGGGGCGTGCATGAGCGCACCATCGTGCCTACCATCCCTGTCCTTCTGTCCTGTTGTCTAAATTTACCTATACATACTTTGCTTTTGTTTATGTTTATATCATACCTGTTATCTTGTTCACGTGTTGACAAAATAAATAAATAAATAAATAAATAATGAATGAATGAATGAATGAATGAATAGCAATAGCACTTAGACTTATATACCGCTTCATAGTGCTTTACAGCCCTCTCTAAGCGGTTTACAGAGTTCAGCATATTGCCCCCAACAATCTGGGTCCTCATTTTACCCACCTCGGAAGGATGGAAGGCTGAGTCAACCTTGAGCCGGTGAGATTTGAACAGCTGAACTGCTGAACCAGCAGTAGCCTGCAGTGTTGCATTTAACCACTGCACCAACGAATGAATGAATGAATGAATGACTTTGACACTACTTTGACACTTAGCAAGGAGATATGGCTGGTTGGATCTGCCAGGGGATTTATGGACGCTGTTGAATTGCAGGTGGAATCTGGGGTTTACCCTGAGACTATGGCAAAAAGTCTTGCTGCAGTTCTAGAATAGGCACAGAACCTGACCTGTATGGCTGTTGCTTCCTTTGCAGTGATCCCCAGGGTATATCTTGGCTTTATGAGGAGCTACAGGAGATGAATTGCCAGAAGAGAGATCTGGAGCACCGTTGGAAGGGAATGACAAGCGGGTCCGATCAAATACATATTTGGGATTACATCCTGGGACTAAGAGGAGCAAAATGTCATTATTTCTCTGCCCTTATTGTGTCTGTCGATAGCCATCTAGTGGCTCTGTTTAGAATGACTTGTTTGTTGCTAGAAAGAGACACTCCACAAAAAAGTCTACAGGAGCGCCATGATGAATATTTTCACTGTCTACCAGGTCCTTCCAAGGTACCTGGAATATATCCTTGTGAGATTGTTTGGAGTGAGTTTGAGCCTATGGCACCTGATAAAATGGAAAAGGCCCTTAGACTGTGAGTTTGGCCACTTGTTGATTCAATCTATATTTGTCCCAAGTTTCAAGGCTGTTTAGGAGGTGATCTGAGTTTGGGTCATTGAGTGGTATCAGCTTCTTGGAAGACAGTGAATAGTTCCTTCAGCCTTGAAGGGCGATGGTAGGCCCTCTCCTCAAGATGTCATTGTCAACTCTGAAGCGAACCTGGCTGGGGCCATTTTGGAGGCTTCAGGGTTGCCACAACATGAAGAATGGATAGGGAGGGGGGGACATAGCTAGATGGGGATTTTGTAGCGAAACCAAAATAGTTTCCTGTGGTGACCAAGGACATTCCAACAGGTAGATGGAGAAGGAGGGGTGGAGTAACCAGGCAACCAGTGAGCACTTTGATTGGACAACATGACTGATTGTTTGGGGAAAGAGGGAACTTTCACTTTTTTAACCAGGTGAAAACCGCGGGAACTTTCAGAGTCGGTTTTCACAAGTTTGTGCCAATATGATATCGCCAATAAAACTGTTCTTTGAGGAATCTACCTGCCTCAGAGTTCTGCTTTCTATGGGGCTATTACTTGGAACCCTGACAGCCATTGCTGGACCCAAGGATTCAGGATATCCAGTTTAGAAGATGTTGAGTATCCTAGAATAAAAGGGTTATCTGGACCTGTTAGAATCTGGTTTCAGTGACAGCATTGATCATGCTTCTTAATGACATATGGCAGAGCTCGGATGGGGTTGGTGCACTCCAGTGCTTCTTGATTTACATCTCTGTGGCTTTCAGATTGATGAATCATGGCATCCTGGGATTGGTTGTAGAGAGGCACAACATGCTGGGGTGTTTACATTTCTTATTGGTCACTCCCAACTACTGGTAGTGTTGATAAATGGAAAAAGATTGAGACCATCATTGTGGGATGTCTCAGGATTGATCCCTCTAATCCTTTTGTTTAATATCCACATGAAACTGCTATATGAGATTATCCTGTTTGAAGTTATTCGTACACTGATGATACATAACTGTACATCTTGATCCTGAGCTAACCAAATGATGCTGTCAAGGTCCTGTTCCAATGGCTGTAGGCTGTCTGGATCTGGATGGGAAGGAACAGATTCAAACTCAATCCTGCCAAGATCATGTGGCTATGGATATTTGGGGTGCCCAGGCCTGGGGTCTTCTCATCTTTAGTCTTGGATGGGTTGGACTTCCTTACTGATGTGCACCCTGGAAGTTGTGTTGGATTCATGGTTCCTACTCCTAGAACAGGCTATTACTGTCAATTCCACTGGGTATACCAGACTAGAAAATCAACACCAGGTGTGGTCAAGAAAGCCTTTGACATATTCATCTGAACACTAATTGCACTCATACCCTGGTGACTCCATGACTGTACTATTGCAATGCTGTAAACATGGGACTGCTCTTGAAAACTGCTTGGAAGCTACAGCTGGTCCAGAATGCAATGACAAGGCCAGTGATAGGCATGTAATATTATGTCCATGTGACGCCCTGATTTAATGAGATACATTGGTTACCACTTGACTTATGGTGCAATTCAAAGTTCTCATTGTCGCCTATAAAGCTCTTTGTGGCACTGGCACTGGCTATTTGAAGCCTATCCAACTGATTCTGTCCAGCTACTGAGACACTTGGCATAGTATCTGTGTTTCAAGTCCCTTTCATAAAGAGTGACATTTATCAGGACCCAGGAATATTCTTTCTCTGTTGCAACATCTGAGGTCCAAACAGCTCCCATCCTGAGAATGTTCAGAAAGTATCTGAAACATTGGCTGCTCTCCCAGGCCTTGGGCAGAGTGGTAGTTGAGTCCCTACGAGTTGTTTTGCTGTTATTCAGAACTTCTGAACATTTATGAGATTTTTTTATTGTTCTTTATTTATTTATTTATTTATTTTTGTCAAGTACATGCTGGTAATATACATAGATATAACATTGTTTATATACATAAGATGGTTACTGATAAGAGGAAACATTAGGACAGGGATGGTAGGCATGCTGGTGCACTTATGCACGCCCCTTGTTTATTTCTTTCTTCAATTAGCTTATCTGGCTTGGGCAGCCTCTATATTACATTAAATAAAATTAAGAAATATAGTGTTGGTATGGTCTCCAAAACTAGGAGCCAAAATGTAAAACCAAGCAGGAAAGACAGGGACATACAGTAGGTAAGATCTAGCTACTGTGACTTTTGGAAGATTTCACTTATACTTGTTTTGATTTCCAGGCTATTGCCCATCCATTCCCAACTATTAATGTTCAGTCATACAATTTAATATGTACTTTTTGAAAAGAAAAGCAAGGAAGCAAGCAATGATTCCAGGCATCCAGAATTTTGTGAAGGATGCTGCTTTTAGCTTTTTGCTTTTACCTAGCAAAATTTCAGGTGTCCTGAACACATACCTGTGCGCATAGACATGGACAGTCCCTCACACACATTTATCCCAGTTTGTTTTTCTTCAAGTGACTTGTAGCTGAATTTGAAAAACAATTGAGGCCTGTCTTAGGAGCTATGCCTAAACATCAAGAAAGAAATTATTTTTACATCCACTGCCAGATATTGTTGTGCTACCAGGTTATATACAGATGGGGAATCACGTACAGCTTATCTTGTCAATGATAGATTCTACCATACCATTTAAGATATAAATCATTAATTCAAGTCATGGATTTTGTGTTTAAAGCACAAGCTTTTAAAAAAAATCACTCCAAATCAAAATAACATGAAAAGTTTTGGCAGTCTAAGGCCCTGGTACTAAATAAGCATGGAACAGAGTTTTTATTTCACAGAAGAAAACCAAGCTAGAACCAAATCTCAACACAGAGACAGCTGCTCTTTTTTTTAGACATAGACATCAAGAGCAATCAAAACTAAAATGTTTATGTGCCCACAGCAAGAAAGATAGCAACAAAGAGCACCAGCCCATAGTGATAAATATATATGTATATATATTAAATGGAGAATTGATTTCCAGGTGACAGAAGTTTGTGGCTTCAAAAAGTGTTTCAGTTTAGTTTGGGATTTTAAGTTGCCACATGATAAGAGATTAGAATAGAATAACAGAGTTGGAAGGGACCTTGTAGGTAATCTAATCTTGAAACTGAACTTTTATACCGTACTAGACAACCCTAACCCTTGGATCATTTGTTTCAAAGATATTTCCTTATCTCTGAAATCATCTCAGTGCTTTTCAACAGAGCTTTTCAGCAGAGCTTCTAATGTACTTTAAAAGATTTTAAAAATTGAGGGAGATATTCAGGTATGTATCTGCCCTATAACTAGCCCGTCCTGAACTGTAGTTACTTTATGGAGTTACTTTATGACATTTTGTATTATGTCATTCAATACTCTATGATAATTTTTAAAAAATTTAAAAATATTGCCAAATTTTCATTCTACGGGAATCATGGTCCCAGATTATGGACTCATTCTGTAAGTTAGCCCATTTGAGATATCTTGGCCCAAAAAAGTTTGTCCTCTGATGCACTGTTTCATCCATTTAAAGATTACACACACAAGAATTTTAGTTGTCTATAGACATAATGTATTTTCATTCATTTCTTGGTGTAACCAGTCCTTTCCAAGTATTCAGTGTTACCATTTTTACTGCTTCTGTTCTTTTTTCAAACAACTGCTCAGAGAACTTTATTTATTAGGTAAACTAAAAATATGGTTAAAAAAATAAATATGGTCAAATATGAGACTTTCTTCTCCTTTTTCTCACTTGTGATCTAGGAGAATAGTGACTCTTATCATTGACTGGGTCCATTAATATCACCTTAGATCTACAGATGTTGAGTAAAGATGGAAAAAAGAGCTTCACCGTGGATTTTGCTGGTAATAGAGTTGGCCTTTTTAAAAAATCCTAGTGGATCCATAGCAGGATAAACAAGATTAAAGTCCATTTGATATTCATCTTTTCCAAGGGGAAAACATCTATTATATTTTTGAAAATATATGAGATGATCAGAGCTCTTGCCTTTTTTTTCACAGAAAGTACAGTTTGAAGCACAAGACTCTCCTTATAATTATTTTCTATCACAGCATTTCCTGGTATGATATATGCCCATATCATGAATAAAGCTGCTTACTATGCTAAAAAGCAGAAACAAATTTCACACTGATGTCTATGTGGAAAAAAGTAAGAGGAAACTGTTTTGATCATTGAAGTGGTAGATCTTGACAAAGGAACAATTTAGCAATCTTCCAATATTTGAAGGGCTACCATAAAGAAGAGGGGGGGTCAATCTATTTTCCAAAGTACCCGAATGCAAGACAAGAAACAATGGAGGGAAACTAATCAGAGAGATCCAACCGAGAACTAAGGGAACATTTTCTGACAGTGAGAACAATCAACCAATGGAACAACTTGCCTTCAGAAGTTGTGGGTGCTCCATCAATGGAAGTTTTTAAGAAGAGAAGAGACTAGACAGACTAGACATCTGTCTGAAATGTTATAGGGCAGTGATGGCGAACCTTTTCAGCACTGAGTGCCAAAAAGGTCACACAGAAACATCGCACGCGCGCTCGTCGGGGCCACACTCCAGAAATGCCGAACTTCCGGATTCTAGCATGCATGCGCGCCCGACGATCAGCTGGCTGGCATGCATGCACAGGCCGGTTTTTGGCACTGCCATATGCACGAAGGGGTCGCGCTCCAGAAAAGCCGAACTTCCGGGTTCTGGCATGTATGTGCACCCGACAATCAGCTGACTGGCGCACATGCGCACACCAGTTTTTGGCACTGCCACACATGTGAAGGACATGTATGCACACCAGAAACACAGAAGACAAACAGGTAAGGCCGCGTGTGCCGGGCGACATGGCTTCGCGTGCCACTTTGGGCACACATACAATAGGTTCTCCATCACAGATAAAAGGGTTTGGACTAGTAGACTTCCAAGGTCTCTTCTAATTCTGATATTCTGTTCTGTTCTGTTCTGTTCTGTTCTGTAATCTGTTCTGTTCTGTTCCTGAAACTGAGCACATTATCTAAACAAAAACAGTTGCCATTGCTCTACTGGCTTTTGACAAATGGACTCCTACAAGGTTCAGTCCTATTATGAATAGCGAAGCCATTTGATGGATTTTAATTAATATCAATATTTTCACTGCTGATTACAAATGTGGCCCTTATTCAGTGCACATATAGAAGGCATTTACTGTTATATTAGAAGGAAAAATTGCAAGTAGAACTTCCAAACATATAAATGCATTCATAAAATGTAGATCACTAGTTAAAAGCATGTGCCTCCTATACTGTTCTCTTTTGATATCTGACAGTTTTGCACACAGTTCTTCAAATTCTTGATTCAAAATAGGAAAGTCAATAAATAGTTCTCGTTCTCAACAAAAAAAAATCCTCTTGTTGGGCAGGAGCTTTTCAGTTCATTACAATATTATTAGTCAGTCTTCATAAAAGTGCTATGCATCTTTATTAAAAGTGGAAGTTCACATCATTTTATGTCCCCATAAAAATGGGCGGTGGTAGCCTTGATTAATTTCTTCACGTACTGTGAACTTTACAGCAAATTGGACAGGGTAATTCAATTCCTACTTCTGAAGACTTTTTTTTTGTTAGTAGAAAATTGAAATAATTCATATGTAATCATATTGCCTTCAGAAGAGATATTTAAGAAATAATATCCTGAAGTGATGATTGCATGGCTTAATTATTAATGTCATACTTCCGGGCATTACAGCATATACTCATTTTATCAGAAAAGGACTCCTATCAGAGATGTTTCTCCACCTATAATTTCTGTTTTCTGTCAACTCTAAGCACAATCTAGTGAAGTCTTCTCCTGGATTGTCCTACAAGAGACATTCAGTCATTTATTTCTAATAGGTAGAAGAGCTACTGCCTAATGTCAGAGTATTTGCATATGTAATCTGAAAAGTGTGGAAACTTTCAGAGTATATATGCAATATAACTATTTTTTAAAAGGCATTTTATCAGGATCACTTGGTCAGGAATCTACGGGTTCAGAAAGATTACTTACTCATTTCAAACTGTATTTTAAACAAAAGAATCTGGGCTTCTGTAAAACACTCACACACAAATAATTCAATAATTTGAATTTGACTGTTTCTCAGGAATTATAGCTATATTAAGGGGGGGCTGTCACTCAAAGAATCACATTGAAAAACTGGAAATTTGATATTATAGAGGTTAAAAATGGTTGTTGAAAATGGGTGATTTATCTTTTTGGGAAAGGCAATATTTTCTACAACTCAAAGGATACAGCAGTGTGTTAACATGCTACAGATTTGTGATATTTTACAATAATATTTTGCACTTACTATATTATAGTAGTGTATTCATTAGTAAACTAGTGACTGCTGACAGGTATAAAATATAGGGCAGACTTTTTTCTTTTTTAGTTTGCATTTTTAGCTTGCTCGGGATTGCCTTTTTTCTATTTTTTAAAAAGTCTTTTTTTAAAAAGTTTAAATATTTTGTTACGTACTGGACATTTGTAACATAAATACTTTTATTAGAAAAAGGGAATTCATCATGAAGGGGTTGGAAATCATTACTCAAGCAAGTGGGTTCTTTTCTGTTTGCTGTGCTTTTCTTTCTGCCTTTTGCAGCCTACTCATTTCTCTACTGAGAAAAGTCCAAGTACAGTATGTCAAAATTATACATACACATAGTGGTGTTACAGTCATCAAAAGACTATCTAACAATCTATTCAGAGATGGATATAAACTTGAGGTTGAATATAAACAAGGTAAGTCAACTAATCAAGGAGAAAAGCAACCTAGAACTAAGGAAAAATTTCCTGATAATTAAAACAATTAATCAGTGGAATAAAGTTGTGGGTGCTCCAACACTGGAGATTTTTAAGGAGAGATTGGACAACTTATGTCTGAAATGGTACAGAGCCATGATGGTGAATCTATGGCAAGCGTGCCACAAGTGGCATGCGGAGCCATATCGGTGGGCATGCAAGCTCAGGTCTGGCGCGCCAGCTGATTTTCGGGCCTTTGGGGCCCACTAGGAGTCGGGAAACAGGCTGTTTCCAGCCTCTGGAGGGGGTGGGGAAGGCTCATTTTTTGCTCTCCCCAAGCTCCAGAGCCTTTCTAGAAGCCTGGGGAGGGTGAAAACAGCATTCCCCCCCCTTGGAGGTCCTCCAGAGGCTGGAAACATTCCATTTGCCGACTTCCCGTTGGACTGGAAGTTCCATTTTTTTGCTCTCCCCAGGCTTCAAAGCCTTTCTAGGACCCTGGAGAGGGCAAAAATGGCCTCCCCCCCCCCCGAAGGAGGCCAGAAATGGCCCATTTCCCAACTTGAAACGGACCATTTCTGGCCTTCAGATGGCCTCCATGGGGGTGGGGAAGGCCACTTTCACCCTCCCCAGGCTCCTAGAAAGGCTCTGAAGCCTGAGGAGAGCAAATAATGGGTGTGTCATTGCGTGCCGGGAGCAGGGGGTGTCATGCGTGTGTGCGTGGGGGGGGGCACATGGAATTATGTGTGTGGGCATGCGTTTGTGCGACCCCCTGCGCTCCCTCCCTTTTGGCACGTGAATCAAAAAAGGTTCGCTGGTATAGAGTTTCCTGCCTGAGCAGGAGGTTGGACAAGAAGACCTCCAAGGTCCCTTCCAACTCTTGTTATTCTATTATTCTGTTATAGTGATAGTAGAATCCACTATTATTCTGTTATAGTGATAGTAGAATCCATACCTGGTTGTCTGTGTCTCAGAATACAGGCAGCATGAAAAAGCACTAAAACCAAATGATAGCCACCATATCGATTCCATGGACACATCTCAGCTCACAGATGACTCTGGTTCAGGATAATTTTGCTTCTGTAAAATGAAAAATCATAACAAATTGAGGCAGCTGGAAATGTCACTGAATATGCAGCTCCTTCCCAGGGACTTCTCCCAAGCACTAACTTCCAACACAGGTATTGGTGCCTTTGAAGCAAGCTGAATACAGTCGAGATCACTGCTATACAATGAAAATAAAATCCCTAAAAGATACCTGCTAGGTTTGGGATACGGTTTGGATACTTGTCACTGACTTCATGCCTGAATAAATCATTTGACAAAAAACAAAATCTGCAAAACAGATATTGATTTTGGGTATTTTCTGGGAATGGGTAGATGGACTTTTGATACCCTGTTTTATTTTCAGATCAACCTGGCTAGTGAAAGAAATGAGAGATAACGTATCAGAATGAGAATATTTTCTTAAAAGTCAAGAGAGATCAGAGAATGATATCTGAAAAAGATCAGAGAAAAAAATGCCCACACTCTTCCACAGTTGAGAGTTGAATATTTATTATCACGAGAAGTTTTTGAATGGTTAATACAGAGCCACTTGCAAGTGGAGCTGCAAGATCCGAGGTGACGCAGTGGTTAGAGTGCAGCACTGCAGGCTACTTCAGCTGACTGCTAGCTGCAGTTCAGCTGTTCAAATCTCACCGGCTCAAGGTTGACTCAGCCTTCCATCCTTCTGAGGTCGGTAAAATGAGGACCCAGATTGTTAGGGGCAATATGCTGACTCTGTAAACTGCTTAGAGAAGGCTGTAAAGCACTATGAAACGGTATATAAGTCTAAGTGCTATGATAAATCAATATCAGGAGGAAAGGAAGAAACACAAATTAAGCTATGAGAGAAATATAGAATTACTAGCTGATCTCTGCCAAAATATCAGGTTCATAATAATCTAAACGGTATAAGATAGGAATGGATATTATTTTATGGAATAAAGTCCACACAGTGTTTCCTGACCCTTCCTTCTGTCCCAAGATGCAATGAGCAAAGTATTGAGTCAATGTTTTGACATTTATTGAAGAGGAAACGGCAGTTACTGCTATATCTGAACAAGCTTGTCTGAATTCTGTTGTACCTGTGCTGTTATCAGATCCTTTAATGATGTTTAGATCTGTCTAATTCAATGCTGCAAGTGTTCTTCACTTCTCATAAACCATTCCCAGCATGTCTGAGGATCAAAGAAGAGAGTTTAAGTGGATAAAGCTGTTTCAGTTCTCAGTAACTCTGATTCACCTGGACTTCAATTGCTGGAGAATAAGGCATCAGAAGGGAAAGGAGATCATTGCTACATAATGGCCTATTTTAAAAAAGCAAAACAATATTAGTTTATGTATTAGCACTGTCATGAGGTGATTTTTGATTGTCAGCTGTACTCATATGTCAGACTTTATGACCCAGAGGTTCTTAACAAAGTAGAGCGGTCACGTGGAGTGTGAACTGCGCAGATGTTACATTCCATTCTCATTCTCCAATATTCCTTCTTCGCTGCTTTCCTCCCTGGAAGGAGGATCTCTTAGATTGTCAAGATGTAATTATTAAGATTTAGTGTTTTTTTATTTTTTTTATACTGGAATAAATATCTTGTTATTTAGACTTTTACTCGCACTTTATTTTATCAAGGATTGGTTTCCAAAGGAAAGATTCATCTCCTCTAAGATTTATTTTCTAATTGCGTCATGGTAGCACTCGGATGCTTTGAATTTTATCTTATCCTAACAAGCACACTCATAAACATTCAGTCCAGAAAACCAAAAAGGTGAATATTTCAATTTTATTTTATTTTATTTTATTTATATATCAAATTTCTATACTCCTCCATCATTAACAAAAACATTTTTGTTTTTCTGATATTTCTAATAATTCATCTTACACCTGATGTACATTTAAAGTCAGGAAAAGACACAAATATGTGTATTTGTGTTTTACTCTATAAAATATCTCTCAATTAGCTATCCAGGGCCAATCAAAAATATTTGGAAACAATTAATAGCCATGTTCTACAATTGACAAAGTTAGTACTTAATCTTTATAAAATCAAGTGGTTCTTGTAACCATCCTATATTTGTACATATGTTTGAGAGAATTTATGCATAGTTTAGAAATGTTAAGTGCATTCTCACAACCCCATTATAGCAGTCATGGGAGTACAATTGTAAAAATACTTAAATTTCTTTGCCTGGTTGGAATTGCAAAGGGGATTCGATTCATTCAGATAGATTCTGTTTACGTTTTATGAAATTTCCATAATATGATATTATTAGATCTACTTTCAAGTTGCTTTGCCAGTTTTGACCACTTGAGGATTGTTCTAAATTAGTATTTGTTGTAAATCAGCAAGCTGGCTCGGGAATTCTGGGAGCCGAAGTTCACACATCTTAAAATTGTTAAGGTTTGGAAAACACTGTTCTAAATGCTGACACACCACTGCTTTTATTCAGGGGTGTTGATTACATAGTCACATCAAATTGTAACTCCTTGGACAATAGAATTGGTATGTTCATATATGCAGTTGTTCAAAGCTGAAGCATATAGAAACAGAGAAGCAGATTGTAATCATTACGTCCTTGAAGGAAATGATAGGATTCCCCTAGATGTCAATTGTATTCAGTGTATTCCTAACGTTGCAAAAATATTTTGTTTAGGAACAAAAATGACACCAAGCAGAAAATATAGTTATTTATTTTTTTATTTACCAAGCCTCATATATGATTCCATTGTGTGGCTCTGAGTCACTTATATTTCCAAATACAGTAACAAAGATTAAAAATATATATGAAGCCAGTCAACAATATCACATTGCATAATGTAGCACCAAGGAACAATCAAAGCAATGCTATAAAATGGACGCTCATTCAATAGGAAGCATCAATCTCTTATCAGACACCAAAGGCCCTTTGGAAAAGGCCAGGATTGTCATGCACATATGAAGATTTGGAGGAAGGCTTGGGGTTTTGTTTTGGTTTTTTGCCTACTTGTGTTAAGATTGCTAAACTCATTTGAAACCTATTTCAGAAATCATGTGTCAGATTTATGTATCTTCTACCTCAAAATGAGAGGAATCAAGTGCCTCTGATGTTGTGTCCTGAGATCTGCATACTATCTGAGAAGTTTCCAGTCAGGTCCGCTCTATTGAGCTGAATAGGTAACTGCTGATTGGTCCTTTTACAAGCCAGGGCTACCCTATTTAAACCACAGTCACACCTGGGTATTTGCTGTTATTGCTCACTGTAACCAATAAAGAGCTGAAGTCACTCAACCAGTCTCCTGCCTCTTCAGTATGAGAACTTAACATCTGATTTCTACAATTTTTATTGGAGGATCTTCAGACTGCAAAAAAGGAGATACGATTTAAATTGCCTCTTCTGTTCTTGACCAACTCACTAAGTGTAACTCCAACCTTTGATTGGGTTTTTCTTTCTAATGAGTGCAATTCCATTGTTCTTACCAGGTGACAGCATCTAGCCGAACGAGGTTGGTCTCCAACAGTCAAACAAGATTGAGGACTACCAAGACATTTTTAGCTTGGTACTAGAAACCAGCAAAGAAATATGTGGATTAGTTTGGGATGTTGAAAAATGTCTGGAAGAAGGCATAGTCAACCATTTCTGTATTGTTGCCAACAACAATAAGGATACATCCATGCAGCCGCAGGTAATCATGCTCAACTCAATGGATATTTTATATATTATCATTTCAAAATAAGAAGCATGAGGTTTGGTCTCAGTTAATGTTTACCATCTGCGATACATATAGATTTATAGGGAGAAAAAAAGTTACACTTGTTACCTGGATCTAAAAGCAGTTTCAAGGAATGGGGATTATTTTTAGATGCTTTGCTTTACTAATGGCTTTATTGTATACTGCCCCAAGTCAATATGAAATAATGCAAATAAATAAAGGATCCATGACACTGAATTTTACAGGAGTCTTTCTCTACAGTTAAACATGGAGGAAAATCAGATTCAAATATATTAGCTCAATTTATTAGTGATCCTGATCAGCATATTTATTTCTAGGATACAGTTCTAGCTGTTGTTTTATCTTTCAGCTAGAACAACCAACAATAGAAGCCATTCTGTCTCAAGAATTCTGTCTATCTGTTATATCACCTCTCACCCTCTCCCTCTCCCTATCTCTGGAATTATAGAAAGGAAGAGCTCACCATTTCAGTTTTGACTGGAAAGAAAAAGCTCAGTAAAGTAAGATTCTATCCATCTCTATAGGCATTTTGAACCAATCAGTACACTTTAAAAATATTTGCTGTGAAAGCAAACTGAGAAAGAAATAGCAGATGGGTAATGTTCAAATTACAAACCTTAGGGAAGCTTCTTAAACTTCAGCTTTGCAACTCTTAAAATATTTTCTATTTCCCTCAGTGGCTAAATAAACCACTAAACCTTTATTTAGACAGTTGATGAAAACACCACAACACATATTTCATCTAAAGGAGGAAAAAGTCCCGCAGCATGAAAATTGTGCTGTTTCCTTTTTATATGAAGGCCAACATCTTTGGTGATCTATTCTTCCTCTGTAGCTCTCTTTTAAAATTCAACTTCTAAAAGGCATTTTAGAACTACTAATAATCCCATAAAGACTCACACCATAGCACCCTCTGGTGCACATATTACAGTGAAAAATTATTATTATGGAGCTATAGTGTTCACTTTCTGCAGACATTTCCCAGAGATGAATTTTAATATTTAGATATACAACAGGAATATAATGATTTAAATATATCATTTTTTCCCTCAAGATAAGTTGGTTGTTTTGTTTTTGTAAAATGCTTGCAGGATGTTTAATTCATTTATTTGAAGATTAAGAAGCCTTCTAAGTTACAGATAACAACAAATCTATTTTAAACTTGATCAGACAAACTAACTTTATATTCCTACCTTTTACTTTTAACAATCCTGATCTTTAATCCCTTCAAACAATAGAACTAGATTTCTTTTCATTTTTTTTTCTTTTACTTCTCACTTTTCTAAATCCAATTTACATAGGAAATACAATGGGTGCTCCAATGATCTGTAATTAGTATTTTTAGAACTAGGTTACTTTATATTTCTTTCTTTTTCTTTCCTTTTTCCAAAAGCTGTGCACCCACCATGCAGCAGATAATACCTTGTTTGAATTCCTGGAATCTCTCTCAAGTTCCATCTAAGACTAGAGATTTAACTTCAGTATCAGCCAATTTTATTGTCCCCATTTTCCCCATTTCTTGTTTTAAAATAACAGCAATTATTTGTTCTGAAGATGATTTCTAAAGAATTTAAAAACTTACAATTATTATGAAATTTCAATTGACCTAATAGTTGACAGACCACTGGAAGGTTTAGTATGCTGTCTTGGATTTGCAGGCAGTAATACTATTATGTCTTGGACAACTTCATGAGGGTGAATTAGACATTCTTCTTCCAAGATGTTCCTCTCCCAAGATCAAAGACCTTACTCTAATCTTAAGAAAACAATGTAGGTTTTCTCCAGAGGTGGTATTCAGCAGGTTCTGACCATTTCTGGAGAACTGGTAGCGCAAATTTTGAGTAGTTCGGACAACCGGTACATACCACCTCTGACTGGCCCTGCCCACATCTATTCGCTGCCTCCCGAGTCCCAGCTGATCGGGAGAAAATGGGGATATTGCAGTAACCTTCCCCTGGAGTGGGGTGGGAATGTAGATTTTACAGTATCCTTCCCCTGCTATGCCCACCAAGCCACGCCCACCAAGCCATGCCCACAGAACCAGTAGTAAAAAAGTTTGAATCCCATCACTGGTTTTCTCCCACATTTATGATGATTTTTTACAACAAAATCCTTATCTTTGAAATATATGAAGTCTTCTGCAACCACAGGACCATGATTTATTTTGTCAAAAAATGGTGATTGCTTCTGGTTTTCAACAAAAATGCCCAATAGCAAACAATGGGTTTGCTTAACAACTGTCGTGTTCACTTAACAACCATGGATTCACATAACAAACATGATGATTCACTTAACAACTGCTGCAAAAAAGTTTGCAAAATCAGGTTGGTTATGTGACGAGCCACTTATGACCATTATAACTTTTGACCATGATGGTCAGGTTTGTTTATGGCCATAAGTCAAGGACTACTTGTATCCAGCTTCAATATCTGTTTGCTACTGCCCCAAGCCAAATAATCAGACTGAAGGATATATACAAGAAATTTAGGTAATATGAATCACAATGCTACAATCAGACATATATCCAAAGATGTTCTGATGGCTGCTATCTTGAAAGTGTGTAACGTACAGGAACATCACTGGTAATCCCTATCTGTAAGGAAAAAAATAGTGTCAATCCCACTGCCACAACCTTCCACTTCTCCACACATATACTAACCTCCTACTTGCACTCAGTTTACTTGCCCAATTTTAAATTATCAGAGAAATACTTGGACGACAATGATAATAATAAATGCTGTTTATGATGACTAAACATCACTTCCCGAAAATGTCTTTTGCTGGTAAAGAGATATTAAGAGGCCTGTTCTGGGGAACAGGAGCAGGAGCAGCCTATCCCTATGGGAAAAGGACATTGAACACTATAGGACTTTGGTTTGGTGTACTACACTCTTATTTTCTCTCATTTCCTTTGTTTTCTAGGAAATATATAATATTCCTATTACCAGTAATAGCTGCTTATTCCTTGATAAACGCCTTTTACTTGCTTTTACTTATTTGTAAAATTTGATATTGCATTCTGTGGATGGACACTAACATTGCACAATTCCACAGCTGAAAATATGACAAACTCTTCTTTAGAAGCCATTAAAGGACCAAACATTTGAAGAAGGAGCACTGTCTTTTTTTTTTTTAATTGAAATTATTTGTATCCATGGATGCCAGACTTTCATAGGCAATGCCTTTAAAGAAGAAAAAGGAGGAGGGGTAAAAAAAAACCTAGTATCTCTAATAGAGCATGCTTTTTGGAATTCCTCTATATCACATTCCTACGTCTCATGCATTTCCCAAGATGCTTCAATGTCATTCTGAAATGGTTCACATTTTTCAGAGCAGTCATACTCAAGGACGACAGTAAGATATAAAGCTAGGGTTATAACAGGAGGTTACATTGATTGGAGGAGTTGGCAAGTACCAAAATAATCAATACTCAGGCAATTAATGGCTCTCGAAGTCTTTCATGTTGGATGTATTGTATCTGATGCTGGTTGGGTGGGCTTCCGTTGATACAATTTTTCACAAGTTGTACTCCAGGAAAATACAGAGGTGTGCAAGATTCTGTCTTCTCTAAAAGTTGTAGCCTTTATATCTTAGGATCAAAGCCACAGATTATAAAATGTACATTCAATTTCTTAAACCAATTAATCCTTAATCTTGATTTAACCCCATTTAGCATCTCTGTTTCAGTAGAAATCATTAGTTTTATTTTTACAGACCAAGTTATACCACATTTTCCTTGGGTTTCTCTTGCATTCTCTATTTCATATTTACATACTGCAGAAAATCCATCAAAAGAGCCCTGATACCATTCTTGATTTACACTACAATTTAAACTGCTCTCTTGGTAAATAAAGCTAATTTCTCCACCAAAGTCTCAATGTTTTCAAAATGTTTTGAAAATCACAACTGGGGTGTCTAAATAGCTACCATATATTGCCTAGACCAGAATGAGCAAGCCATTTTGTATATTTTCTGTAATCAAGCAAATATCTAAGAACTACTCAGTATTTTAGCACAATGCTGTGTCAAAAAACTACACTGGGAAAGTAGCAATTATCTTACAGTTTGAGGGGAAAGAAATTGGGTTTTTTTTCAAGGCAGAAAAATATTTCAATGAAATTCTCACACAATATAAAGTTTGCACATCCAACTTTGCTATATAGTGGGATAAGGGTATGCATAATACCCTTATTATATCCCACTATTTGCTATATAGTGGGATAAGGTTTTTCAGATTCAGATTACTAGAGTTGGAAGGGACCTTGTAGGTCATCTAGTCCAACCCCCCACTCAAGCAGGAGTCCCTACACCATTTCAGACAAATGGCAATTCAATCTCCTTTTGAAAGTCTCAAGTGTTGGAGCTCTCACAACCTCCGTAGGCAACCTGTTCCACTGGTTGATCGCTCTCACTGTCAGAAAGTTTCTCCTTATTTCCAGGTTGAATATCTCCTTGGTCAGTTTCCATCCATTATTCCTTGCCTGGCCTTCTGGTGCCTTGGAAAACAGCCTGACCCCCTCCTCTCTGTGGCAGCCCCTCAAATATGTATTTGAGTATCTATGCTTTCTTTGAACAATTATTCTCAAGTAATGTGCAGTCTCCTTGACTTCCCAGACTTCAGATAACTTTTAAATATGTGTCATGCTTCTCTCATGGGGTCAGGAAATAGCAACCTATTGAGGCTAGAAAGCAATGTTACACCAATGCAAAGGAAGAGCCACATACATCATCACATATGTTAGGACTATGTCCAAATGGTTGGGTTGGCAATATATAAGCAAGCCACCAATATATGTTTGTATATATTTAAGTAATACAACTTTAAAAATGTTTGCTATATTCTGATTGGCTGTAGTGTTGCAATTTGCCATAAGAGGGAGCTAGAGAGCATGGTTCTCTCTGCTGATTCATTTGTTATTGACTCTGTGACTGATATAGTGAGCTCTGTGTTATGCTCTGTTACTCTCTGATATTTTGATGTGTTTGTAAGCTGTAATATCTTTGTTTGATGTGTAAGACAAAGACAGGCTGGTAAGAAGATTATTGTACTTCTAGATATTGACTGATTTGAACGTGTATGACCTGGACTGTTTATTTGGACTGTGCTATTTCTAAAAGTAAACACTATTTGCACTTTAACGTATCTGTGTGTATGACTGGATAATTGCTCATATTTACTGGATATCTACTGCAAGACCACGTTTCTATGTGCATGTCCTTGATAACTCAAGGGTTACTCTACACACACCTTAACAATGTACATGTACTACAAAAGGAGTGCAGGTTATGGCCTGATAGCACAATGCCTCTTTCATCATTTTATTCAAAGCCTGTATCCTGTGAACATCTCTGAGGTGGACTGTAGAATAATGAAGAGATATAGAGCAGAAGAAGCCTTGGTACCAATAATCAAGAAACTTCAAGGATCCCTCACTAAGGAGCCCTCAATCAAGAGACTTAAAAGACAACAGTACACCCCTCTCCCCTCCAAATAATAATAATAAATTAAAGCATCCTGAGAAAAGGCCCCGAAAACAGAAACCAGTTGCCCTGGGCAAGAAAACTTATAGGAAATAGGAAGACAGATTTTTCTGCAACAATAATTTGGTAATGAAGAAGAAATGCATAGCAGCAAAGCTGCTGGAAAAAATGTAACTGCTCCTCTAATCCCTACTCCAGGGACCTAACAAGCCAACCATCTGGGATTTTGCCTTACATCCTCTAATTTTAAGGCACAGCCAGTTTCAATTATCCTTCATTTTGGCCATTTTCATTCTTTATCACTTAGTTCCTATTTCAGTGGTCCTCTGAAGAGATTCAGCTGTGCCATGGTAAACAACTCTCAGTTGCCATTAGAAATAATGACATCTCAATGAATTCCCCCTTAAATATAGTTTTACATTTCTACAGAATACATTTTTCAAATGTACTCTGTTGTTTCAGAAAAACTAGCTTTATTTCATGTTAGTAGCAAATAGTGAGAGCTTTTACAAATTGGAGAACTAGAAGAACCACTATTTTCAGGATGGATGGGTGGAGAGAAACAAGAAGAAAAAAGACTTTATTGCCATTCCAAAATGGCAGACTGTTCTGCAGTAAGAAAAAAATTGTTATTGACAAAAGAGAAAGTTGTTACCTTATACCAGGAGTCGGCAACCTTAAACACTCAAAGAGACATTTGGACCCCTTTCCCACAGAAAAGAAAACACCAGGAGCCACAAACTAGCCTATGTAGTTGAATTAAACATTCTGTTTTCTTCTGAAACTTTTCTTAGATTTATCCATGGTTGGCCTACCAGGGGTCGAAAAGCTCAGTAAATCACGTGCCAGTGGGTATCACACATTGGCGGTTGTGACGCATATTTTGAGCAACAGGGAGCCACAGCAGAGGGATGAAAGAGCCACATGCGGCTCCAGAGCCCCGGGTTGCTGACCCCTGCCTTATACTGTGATTTGTGTGACCAGTCAGATATAAAGAACAGAAAGCAACAATCCTCATGGCAAGAGCATCCATATGTTTATATAAAACATATATTCGGGGAGACTAGCAGTGGGAAGTGTCAGAAATGTTAGAAGCTTCTTGTGCCTGCAGTTGAAGAAACACAGATTTCTGATACAGAAACCTGATAAAGAAAAATCTGGCTTTCAAAAAAACCCCAAAGAGGTCCTCCAAATATCCCACTTTTCATAAAGGAAGTTGTATTCTTTCACTTAGGGAACCTCTGTGACCAACGGTGGTCGAGAACCCAGTTCTCCCTGTTCATAACTAACACCTCAACTGCTACACCACATTGTTTCTTATGTTGAATTTAAATGTAATTAAAATAAATTTACAAACATTTAACACTAATCTACAGTGTTAAAACCTTTAATAGGAAATCTATCACATTGTACCTAAATATAGCCTAGGTTAATGAGTAGATTCTAAAGGGTCTATTGGAACTATCTCAATTAAGTACAGTCATAATAGTGAAAAACATTTTAGTGATGACAGGAAAGAAATTAAAGTTTTACAAAAGTAATTGCTCAGACACATTTGTACATGTTTGCTCAGAATTAGATCCCATTGTGTTCAGTGAAGCTCTGCCCAGGTAAAATGGTGCAAGAATGAGAACCCAACAGAAGATATGGATTTTGGTAGAATATTCATTTGGTAGAACATAGAATATCTGAGTAGAATATTTCTTCAAAACAACACCAAGCCCTGTTTCCATTTAGTGAACAAGAGGTGTCACAAGACTTTGTTCAGCAATAGTAAATTTTGTACCAGCCCAGGACCCACTGTTTAAAGGTGCATGACATGATTAAAACAAGACAATCCTGGTTCAACCTGTTATGGAAGTAGTATGGCACAAGGCACTTTGCTGTATTGAAATACTGAAACGTACTTTTACAAGAGAAACCACCACACTATAATGCATCACTCACAATCTGCGCAGTCCTATTAAAAATAACCTAACGTTTTATTGCAAAGAACAAAATCAAGCATTGCAGCTTACACATTGGGGGGGGAGATATTAATAGCATAAACTGTTTATTTTCAACAGAAATGGGTGATATTCAGGCAGAACCTATCCTAATTCAGACAATCAACATTCTGATTCTGCAAAACAAACATAGAGGCAAATCCAGTAGGTGCCATCTTCTGATTGCTCCTATCTGAAGTGCCCTCAAGAAAAGGGATCATCATAGATCAGATGAAGATGCTTTAGGGGCTGGACAAATATACTCCTGGGGAATAGTTTTAGTTATCTGGAGCTTGACTATAACTGTGACAAATTAGTTTATGTTTTAAATGTGTTGATATGAGAAGGAAGGAGTCAGTGGAGAAGAGCCTAATGCTGGTAAAGATTGAGGGATTCACTTAAAGCAGTGGTTCCCAAAGTGGGCGGTACCGCCCCCTGGGGGGCGGTGGGAACCCTTAGGGGGGCAGTGAGAGGCAAGGGTGGCGACAGGGGGGCAGTGAGAGGGGCCAGGGGGGCGGTAGGTGGTTCACCATGCTTTTGCACTTGAAGCTCCCTCGCATTCCTCGCTCTTGTGTGCAGGGCAGCCCATTCTGAAAGAAAACGTGAGATGTTTTCTTTCAGAATGGGCTGCTCTGCACCCAAGAGCGTAGAATGCGATGGAGTTACAAGTGCTAGGTACTGAGCACGGCACAGCGACGAGGGAAGCTGACCGCTCCCGAAGCTGATCGGGCAAGTGCTCGCAGAAGGCCCCACCACGGAACCTGCGCATGCGTGGACTTTCCCGCCCGGTGTCCCCGTCGCCTAGCAACCCAGCATGCGCAATTCAGCGGGCTCCCCTCCGGCATGGCGTACCCGCGGATCTCAGCCCAGCTGCCCCCCGACATCGACCCCACCAAGGCGCCTGTGGCCTTCAGCCGCCAAGGCCTCCCCAAGCTCAATGAAGAGCTGCAGCACCCCAAGCTGCTGACGCAGCAGCCGGCCTTGATGGCGCTCTGTGACCTGCTGCATGACCCGGAGAATGCTAACCAAGCCATTGGTCTGGGTGAGCGGCGGCGCGGCCTGGCCACGGCTGGCGGGAGGGAAGGGAAGGGAGGGAAGATGGAAAGAAAAAGGAAAGAAAGAGAGAGGGAGGAAGGAAGGAAGAGAGAGAGAGAGAGAGAGAGAAAGAAAGAAAGAAAGAAAGAAAGAAAGAAAGAAAGAAAGAAAGAAAGAAAGAAGAAAGAAAGAAAGAAAGAAAGAAAGAAAGAAAGAAAGAAAGAAAGAAAGAAAGAAAGAAAGAAAGAATGATGGTAGGAAGGAAGGAAGGAAGATAGACAGAAAATGTAAGGAGGGAGGGAAGAAGGAAAGAAAGAAAAAGAAAGAAAGAAAGATGGTAGGAAAGAAGGAAGACAGAAAAAGAAAGGAGGGAGGGAAGGGAAGGGAGGGAAGAAGGAAAGAAAGAAAAAGAGGAAGGGAGGAAGACAGACAGAAAGAAAGAAATATGCTAGGAAGGAAGGAAGATAGACAGAAAAAGAAAGGAGGGAGGGAAGAAGGAAAGAAAAAGGAAAGAAAGAGGGAGGGAGGAAGAAAGAAAGAAAGATGGTAGGAAGGAAGGAAGACAAAGAAAGAAAAAGATGGTAGGTAGGAAGGAAGACAGACAGACAGAAAGAAAGAAAAGATGGTAGGAAGGAAGGAAGACAGACAGAAAAAGAAAACAAAGAAAGAAAAAGAAAGATGGTAGGAAGAAAGACAGAAAAAAAGAAAGAAGGGGGAAGGTAGAGAAGAAAGAAAGAATGAAAGAAAGACTTATGACCACAATTGAGCATAACATTTTGGTTGCTAAGCAAGAGTGTTTTTAAGTGAGTTTCACCACACTTTACAAGTTGGCCACGCCCACCCAGTCACCTGACCACTAAGCCACGCCCACCTGAGGGGGTGGGGTGGGGGCGGTGAGGATGAGTTTGTCGCACCAAGGGGGCGGTGGACTGAAAAAGTTTGGGAACCACTGACTTAAAGCATGTTCTTGTTGGTGTGTTGGAGGACACTGTCATGTAGGAATGCCAGATGTAAATCTTACAAGGTGAGTTTCTAATCAACATCCATTATAGAAAAACTTTTTTTAGATTGAGGCAGCAGTGGGCCTTTCAAAAACCCCTTAGAGGTTACATGCAGTGAAACAATCATAAAAATGATCACAGTAAAGACCTCCCTTATAGTGCTTTTCATTCTGTGCTGGATGCATATACTAGTCCATGAACCACCCCCCCCCCCAATGATTTCTTAGTGTCCATTACCTTGCTGAACAGAAAGCAGTGCTAATATAACCCACAGGCAAACTCTGAACTTATTTTTATAGATTGTGTTAACTTTAGCCAATACTGTTCTGTGATTTCTTTATTCATCAGATGGAATCAACAACACTGTTAGCTCTAGTTTAATTTTCCGCATGTGCTTATCCTTGCCTTTTTTTTAAACTAACGAGATTCTGAAAGAAATACTTTCTGACTCCTAGCTTTATTCATGCCTTGATTTAAAAAAAGTACTTTCTTCAGAATATTATTTCTGGTAGCTTAAGAATTAAAGAAGAATACACACACACACACACACACACACACACACACACACACACACACACACACAGCATTTCAGACTTAAATCACAAGGAAGCATAGTCTAACATTCATACCTAGAATATTGGTACAAAATTAATAAGGTGGCTCTAAAGCAGATGAATGACCCACAGTATACAGAGGGCAAGAGATCAAACATGAATACATATGTATAGCTGTACTTCTCAAAATGCATGAAAGCAAGTGATTTCTTGCTTTCATGCAATTTAGAAGAATAGAAAAATGAACTCTGTTTGAAGAGCTATACGATGAACAACCTTATTCATTAAAGTTGGGAGTATCCAAAAGAAAAAAATGTGGGGAAAATCTAAATAGAAACAAAATTGAATGACTTTTTCTCAGATTTCAGCTTCTTTACCATCATTTCCCATTCCTAACCGACGGATGGTACTGCTATACAAAAAAAGATTCCTTCTGACCAAGCAAAATTTAATCTCTTTTTGTTGATCTTATTGTGTTTTATCAGCTTGGCACTTTATAGTTCTTGCTGTGTGCTTTTGATGCTATCAGTGTCTATAGGAATTGCCTTATTCACATGACATCTTCATAAATAAGGTGGGTTTGTTTGTTTTTGCAGTTATTAGATGTAGTTAAACTACATTTAATCCATTAGAATCCATAACCATAATCCATGCTGTCCTTCCAGTTTCAGATACTTGTTGTGATATATTCAATGGCAAAAAAGTTCTTCAGTTGAGTAACATGGACATGGTATCAATTCTGTAGAGGCTGTGCATCTGGATTAGTTCAATGTGATGTACTGTATGTGACATCATCTTTGCAATTATATGTAGTTAAGAATTCCTCAATTAGGCTTAGAATTGGCAATATTAATACACTGTAGCAACGTCTCTCTGTATGGGCATATACCTTTATTATGCTATGTCATGGTTATTCCTCAAAAAGATTCTGATCTTCTCCAAATCCAGTTTCGACTTAAAATCCAATTTGACTCTTTCTCTTTAAATCTCTCAATCACTCTTTGAAAATGTCAGTTTTAGGTATTTTCATATGAATTTTCGATGAAAGTGAAATTGCCCAAAATTTCATAAGGTTTCAATTTTTGTGTGTGAGATTTCAAGCATTTTTGAGAAGACATCCAATTTTTTTCCTTTATCAATGTATCTGAAAACTATTGGAGAATAATGGCTTTTCATATATTATCTGACAGTGACAATGAGCCAAGAAGGATAAAATAATATTTAAAGTGTATAGAAGTTTAGGAAACCAGGAAACAATTAAAAGAAAATATTTTAAACTGTTTTATTGTAAAAGCCAGCTATTAAATGTAGCAGCTCTTGACAAAACTATGCAACAGTTTTAAAACTCACCCAGTTTCTAGCCACAAGACAAATCTCTCTCTCCCTCTCTCTCTCTCCCTCTCTCTCTCTCTCTCTCTCTTTCTTTCTCTCTTTCTTTCTTTCTTTCTTTCTTTCTTTCTCCCTCCCTCTCTCTCTTTCTCTCTCCCTCTCTCTCCCTTTCTCTCTCTCTCTCTCTCCCTCTCCCTCCCTCTCTCTCTCTCCCCCCCTCTCTCCCCCTCTCTCTCCCCCTCTCCCTCTCCCTCTCCCTCTCTCTCTCCCTCCCTCCTCTGCCCAGACCTGGCTTTAAATCAATTTACCCAACCTGTGGTGAACTTCAGAAATGTTGGCGTAGAACTCAGAAACAAAAATAACCAAAAGAGGTGCTTTCACTGTGAATTCCAGGCATTATAGTCCTATACACAAGAAGGCATTCTGCTGAAAACTGTTTCAAAATAGCAATGCAGTCTATTTTAGGGTATATTTTCTAATTCATTCGTAATCTTAAAAGAATTCAAAGTGATGTCAAAAAGAATCTCTCTTCGCCATAAAGCAACTCTTTAAAATTAAATCAAAATGACATACAATTAAAAAGCAATCAGTCTCTTTTATTAAAAAAAGGTTACTCTTTCATTATTAGCTTTCTTGGTAGAACAGTGCCATAAAGATATGCAATTCTCAATGAAGCTTCTAGCTGTAAGTTCTAAACCTGGTTATCAGCAAGAATCCCAGCAAGATTTCTGGAGCAAACTCCGAGCCCCATTTTAACATTCAACCATTTGTTTTTAAAAGATCCATTTGTGTGCAAATGCTAAAAAAGATATGTTTTATTGTATGCAATTGTTACCCAATTCTTATTATATTTCAGTTAAGACATCAGCATTAAACAATGATAGGATTGTGAACTATTGCTCTTCCTAATAAAATTACCGTATTTTTCGGAGTATAGGACGCACCGGAGTATAAGACGCACCTAGATTTTAGAGGGGGAAAACAAGGAAAAAAGTATTCTGAACCAAATGGTGTAGTAATATATTATTTAATAAATTACCAATGTAGCAGAATACTTTTTACAACCATGTACACTTTTTACAACCATATACACTTTTTACAAACTTCAAACTTGACAGCTTTAAGACTAGTGGTCTTCAACTCCCAGAATTCCTCCTCCAATCATGCTAGCTCAGGAATGGGAGTTGAAGTCCACAAGTCTTAAAGCTGTCAAGTTTGAAGTTTGTAAAAAGTGTACATGGTTGTAAAAAGTGTACATGGTTGTAAAAAGTATTCTGCTACATTGGTAATTTATTAAATAATATATTACTACACCATTTGGTTCAGAATACTTTTTTCCTTGTTTTCCTCCTGGTTGTAAAATGTCTTGCCAAGTTTGAAGACCCTTGCACCCCTTGCACCCCTAACCCCTAACCCAGGGGTCTTCAAACTTGACAGCTTTAAGACTTGTGGACTTCAACTCCCATTCCTGAGCTAGCATGACTGGAGGAGGAATTCTGGGAGTTGAAGTCCACAAATTTGAAGACCCTTGCACCCCCTTGGCAAGTTTAAGACTTGTGGACTTCAACTCCCAGAAACTCTTAAACTTGCCAAGGGGGTGCAAGGGTCTTCAAACTTGTGGCTTTGGAGTTGCACGACCATCAGCCGAGCGGATTCCGGCTCTAGAGCCACCCCAAACCCCCCACAGCTTGCGAGCGGGGCGGAATAAGGGAAAAGCCCCTCTCTTCCCAGTTCCCCATCGGGCTGGGCTCCACCAAAGGCTGCCTCCCGGTCTCGCAGCCAGTTTCCTCCTGAAGTTTCAAGGGCCGCCAGGTGATTTCTATGAACTTGAGCTGAGCAGATCTGCGGCGCTGGGCAAAGGCAAAAGCGGCGGCTCCTGGTTTTCCCGGCCAAAGAGCGCTCGCTAGAAAAGAGCAGCTGGGGAAGCAGGCGAGGCGCAGTGGCAGGCAGGTGTCTGGGAAGCGCCGAGGGCAGCATGCGCGTCTGGGATGCCCCTCTTTGGGCTTTCTGCTTAGGCGGCGGCGGCGGGCGCAGCGAGTCCCATCCCCACGCGCGTCCCTGGTGCTTGCTGTGGCGACGCTGTTTTCTCCGAGACTTTTGGCGCCCTTTGGCCAACTGATCGGCCATCCAAGCTCCTCTTTCTCTTCGGCCAGGATGTCTCAGAGGATCCCCGCTGCGGGAAGCATTTTGGAAGTTCCTCGTCCGACGGGACCCTGCAGGTAAACCGAAGCCCGGGAGGTGTGTGTGTGTGTGTGTGTGTGTGTGTGTGTGTGTGTGTGTGTGTGTGTGTGTGCGCGTGTGTGTGACAGACACGCCTCCAAGCAAAACTTGCCCGGGATCGCGTTCTTCAAATCGCGACTCCCAGCCGGGTCTGTTGGCGTTCGCGGGGCAGGAATTCTTTCCTCGCTGCCGTTTGGATGCGCCGGACCTCGCTCACACGCCTGCTCGCGCGGGACAGCAGGGACGGCGGCGGGGGAAGCAGTGGTGGCGGCTGGGGCAAGCAACAGCAGGGACGGCGGGGGCAAGCAGCGGGGGGGAAGCGGCGGTGGCAGCAGCGGGCGGCGGGGACCGCGGCAGGGGCCAGCCAAAACTGCAATGCACGGAGGCTGAAAACCTCCGAAGGATGGGAGCTGGTGGGTGGGTAGGGCTACATTTGATGTATAAGACGCACCCAAATTTTCACCCTCTTTTTGGGGGTAAAAAGGTGCATCTTATACTCCGAAAAATACGGTATGTTTCTTCCCTACATTATAAATCTAATACCTATTACATAATCATCCATAAAGATATATCATTGACATTACCTTTTAAATATAAATAAGGCGCTACATCTCTCAACAGTAAATATCCAGATTTATTTGTACATATTAACTTTGACTAAGATTAGATCATGAGTTAGTAGAAGGTAAAGATGGAAAGTATTATTAATTCTAATTTGACTATCTTTTTATCCACTTGTTAAATACTTTGTTCTTCTTTTAGAGTAGTTTCTTTTTCCTATTTAAAATATTTTTCCCATAATTTTTCAGTCATTTTAACACTAAGCTTGGAAGTTAAGAATTTCGGCAAAAGAGCAATACAATCAATGTTATAGCTAGCATTTCTGCTTAAGTCCAGTTAATTCACCAAAATAAATACTTGCTGCCCACTGATTGCAAGATTTTGTGGACCTTGCAAGAGTTCATATAAAGCTCTTTTGCTTGCTTGCAAAGAACTATCATATCAAGTGACAGATTAGCTGAACATGAATATCTGAAAAGATAAGCAGCTGGGCTATTCTCATTTCAGTCTCAGTAATTTAAATGCAAGGAAGCTTTACTTAATTCTCCATTACTAGAAAAATTGTTTGAACTGTCCATTTAAGATAGGATCCAAAATCACTTGAGACACACAGTCCTCATTACCTACCAGTAGACAGGGAATGGAAACTCAGACAACCAATGTAGCCCATAGATTTCTTAAAAAGATATAATGGCAATAATCATTAAGAACAAAATGAAAATTGATATTCAGACAATTAGGAAAAAACATATTGCTTACAAAACAATTCCGCAGTTGCAGCAAAACTATCTTTGCAAGCTTTTTTCTGGAGAAGCAGCAAAGCTGGAATTGGTCCCTCTACAGAAGACCCTCGGACGTCCCATGGCGCTGTAGGAACAAAAAGATCATGCCACTGATTGAACTGGACATTGTGAAAGAGATACAATAGTTGTTTAGGCTGTAGGATGAATAGTGACATCCTAAAACCTTGAGATTTGGGAGTTTCACAGTTATTTCCATGCAATAGTAACAAGAATTCACAAGAAGTGCTTCTCACTACATGTACATGTGGAGGGCAGCATTCCCCCCCCCATTAGTTCATAAAAACATATCAAAATGTCCTTCCTGTCAATGATTACTTCAGCTTCAACCGTAACAATACACGAGCACGTAATAGATACAAACTAAATGTAAAGCGCTCCAAACTCGACTGGAGAAAATACGACTTCAGCAACAGAGTGATCAATGCCTGGAATGCACTTCCTGACTCTGTGGTTTCTTCCCCAAAACCCAAAAACTTTAATCTTAGACTGTCTACAGTCGACCTCTCCCCATTTCTAAGAGGTCTGTAAGGGGCGTGCATAAGTGCACCACTGTGCCCACCGTCCCTGTCCTTCTGTCGTTTTTTTACTTATGTTATGTTTATACAAACAACTACTATAAATAAATTAAATAAATAAATAAATTATCCAACCTCTCAATCTTAAAAGTCTTTCTAGAGTGACTACAGAGTGGTATTCTTGGTGGCTGTTTACCATTTCTGGACTTTTGGAAGACCTAATGGGACTGTCATTTGGTGGGGGGGTGTATAAATGTGCAGCATGGTGTTATTTTGGTAGCATCACTTGTCCTATTTAATTCATAAACATCTTCATATTTTAAACATCCAAAATGCTGTGGCTTTCCCCGAGCTCGTGATACAAAACAGCGGGTATAAAGAAGCTGCTTGCACGAGCTTAATTTTTCTGCAAATGTATTAACATGACATAATTAACATGAGTTAATTAACATAAGATAAGCTTTGCAAACTTATTAGCACTTGCAAACAGAGCAGAACTGACAAATATTTCAGTCTAGTTTTTCAGCTTTAAAGTACGCGTGGCTTTAATAATTTTAACATACCTGAATATTGGATGGAATTTAAATCTGGCTGAAATCAATGGTTCTTAAGTTGGTCATGACATATATGCCCCAGTGATTTAAATGACACCAAGGCATGTTGTTCAATTTAGTCTGGAATAGCTGATTTTTGCTGTTTTGATCTCAGCACTCATCCATGTGGCATGGGGGAAAAAATGAGGGTGGAAAAGCCAACAGATTTGTTGTACTATTTTTAAAAATTCCAGCACTGCCTCAAAATGGACTACACTTATCAGACATTAAAATCCTATGGGAGGGTTGTTCACTTTTTCAAGTAAATGTTCAAATCCTACATTTTCAGTACACATATATTCATTTCCCCATACAAGTGCTTCATAAACTCTTTCTTTTAAATTACATTTTATTTCAGTTTCCTATAATTTATAGAGTTTGCTCATAAGGTAGTGTTCCTAACAAGAATGTAAGCCAACGTTGATTTTTAGATAATAACTTTTTTCCCAACAAGGATTGTTCTTGCAAGAAAAGTTTTATGAAACTCCTATGGAAACAAAAGGATTCTGGAGTTCAAGTGTGCAGTATGCAGTTATCTGTTTTGGTTTTTTTGTGCAAAGGTTTGTTTGTTTGTTTTTCATATTGCTTAACCACCCATCTCCCTCAGAGATTATAAAGTCACACACACACACACACACACACACACACACACACACTGTTTATATAACGATGAGGTCCCAAACCAGACCAAAACCTATATAAAAAGGAAGCTTAAACATTAATAGGTGCATATTTCTGTTTCTCTCAGACTTAAAAAGAACAAAAACATACTAGAATTGGGCCCACCCAGGATATAATAGCTTCAACAAACCCCAATGAGGTAGCTGCTTTGTTGTGCATTTAATATTTTAAGCCTAATTTATTATAAGCCTAGAACACCAGGTTTTCATTATGGCTGTCATCGGGCTTTCAAAAACATGATAGTTGTGTTAAACATAAGCACTAGACCCCATCAGATAACATAATTCTCAGGGGAAAATGTCATGTGTTCCTTTGTTGCGCATCCCATGCTTTCTAAACTTATATACTATAAAATCCTGATGCTTTATTGAGTACAAACAAATATACTAGTTTCAGAGTCTCTGACAGATGTTCTAATACAGAGTAAGAAGGACGCGATGGCTTTGTTCCTGTGACATGTTTTGGAGAAGGGTTAGATGTCATAGCAATAGCAATAGCACTTAGACTTATATACCGCTTCATAGTGCTTTACAGCCCTCTCTAAGCGGTTTACAAAGTTCAGCATATTGCCCCCAACAATCTGGGTCCTCATTTTACCGACCTCGGAAGGATGGAAGGCTGAGTCAACCTTGAGCCGGTGAGATTTGAACAGCTGAACTGCTGAACTGCAGTGCTGCACTTTAACCACTGCACCACCTCGGCTCTATATGCAAACCAGGCACTATAGGTTTGCATATAGTGCAAACTATATGCAAAGGTTTAGGTTTAGCTCCAAATAGCCAGACAGCACGAGGACTCCCATTTCTGTCCGTGGTGTTGCTAGCCATCTTTAATTATTTTCTATAAGGTGTTTTTTTTAAGACAACAGTTTTCCAGCTTCCCTTGCTGTGACATTGAAAATGGCTGCTCTCCAGTAGTTTGGGATATTTTGTAATACTAGAAGGGGTGACTGTTGTGTGAACATAGCCCAGGTTTCTCAAGAAAATGGAATTGCACAGAATATCCATACTGATCTTATGCTTGTCGGCCATGCAGATGTCAGCTCAATACAAGCAACTCACAGTCAACAGATTTCAGACTTCATAAAGGGGATGTTCACAAAAGCCCCTTTCTGTCTGACCGCATGAGCTATAAGCACATAATAAATAGATAAAGCTCCTGCTTCTCCTCAGCCGTAATCAAGGAAACACTCTTCGCCTAAAGGAGGATGTGGCCCTTGAATCTTCAGTGGTTGCTTTTATCCAACACCTTTTGGAAGACAAAATGTGTCTGGGAGCAGCTCAGGGCAACTTTAAACATGGAAACCTGCTCTGGCCTACTTAGATGTTGGATGAGAGGTTTGTATGAACAAGCCTTTCTGTCCTTCTCCCCTTCTTCCCACCTCCCTGAACTCTGACTAATGTCTCGAAGGGAATCTTTACATGTTTGATTTTCAAGTAGATGGTAAAGATTCCCTCCCTATCTGTAAAAACAGAAGGAGGGGAGGATGGAGTCCTGGGGAGAATGTTGATTTTAAGGGGGAGAGGATCCCCAGACTGCTGAGAGGGGGGGGGGAGAGAGAGAGAATGAGAGAGGGGGGGAGAAAGGGAGAATAAGAGAGGAGGAGGAGAGAAGGAGAATGAGAATGAGAAAGGAGGGAGGGAGGGAGGGAGGGAGGGAGGGGGAGAGAGAGAGAGAGAGAGAGAGAGAGAGAGAGAGAGAGAGAGAGAGAGAGAGAGAGAGAGAGAGAGAGAGAGAGAGAGAGAGAGAGAGAGAGAAATCCACAGAATGAGGCTTCAGCCTTGGCACCTGCTCCAGAACCTTCTTGATGAAGCAAAGGTTGTCTTCATTAAGAGCATTAATATTCATGTGGCATGGTAATTTTGACACAGAAAAGGTCTCTGTAACCTTTTCTTGTGTTAGAATTTTTTACTTCTCAAGGAAATTACAGTCCAGCAATGACTTAATTAATGCTGGGTTTCTTCAGCAGGTTTTGAAGAGCTGTCAGTTTCGGCTTGCCGTGGCTGTCAACGGGGGTGAAGTCTCTGGCTGGATAGATTGAAGGGAGGGAGGGAACACACTCAAGTTCCAACATGGATCCACGCTGGGGGGGGGGAGGGACGGGAGGGGGAGGGTGATGGAGGGAAAGGGAAAGTCACCTACCTCTCCAGTGTTAGCTTTAATTAGCAACCTGCTTGCCTTAATAAGAGGTCATTTAATATTGGTCTGTAGTACATAGCCTGCATTAAACAGCCCATTTTCTTTCAGCCTGTTTCTCTAGTCCATTATTTTCAATGAATCAAATTTTTGCATTTTATTTGGGGGGGAATTATACCATTTCCCTTTTGCTATGGGGCAGGGTGGGGAGGAATGGACAGAATCAATCTGATTTAAAGTAGGAGTATGCTCGGGAACACATAGCAAAGAAAAGTGGGGCAAGATTTTGAGTTATCCTTCCCCAATGAAAGAAAAAGAAAAAGAAAGAAAAAATAAATAATGGCAAATAATATTTGTAAACAACCTCCTTGTTCTTCCGTATTATCTTACATCTGATTTGTTTTATTACAAATGGAATAAGCTTCCTTGACCAGAGGATAGGTTACTTAAGAAGGAGATAATTATTGGGAAGATTGATATTATCATTAGGTTGGTCACATAGTCAGATCGATGTTTAGAGTGGATTTGGCATGTTTATCCACATATCGGGTTCTTCCCGAGGACCTAGGATAGGTAGATATCGTTATTTGATGATGTTAAAGATATTGTCACAAGATGTAAGCTGTTCCAAGTAAAGCTGCCTTTTGCAATTGACTGCTGGTGTCAGTGGTGTTCAAGTGATGCTCCATAAGTTTTGGGATTGCACACAAGGCCTCTGTCACTCTTGGTAGAATCTTTGTTTTCTTTTGCCAGTCATTCTACTTCTATTTGTAGATCTTTGTGTTTTGTATTTTTCCCCCCAATTCTTTCTCTTCTCTTCTGCTGTCTCCAGGTATTGCAATGTCCACTATCCAGATAGATCTGTTGTTCAATTGTAAACTCTGGGCTGTGGTGTTGTAGATACTTGTGTGCTTGAATTCTAAAGTCCCAGGGCAGTTTAGTTTCTTGATTTTTTGTTACTTTGTCTATTTTGTGATCAATCCTTGCTTGCAGGGAAATGGTATTTCTTGCAGATATTCCAATACAATATTTTTATTTATTTATTTATTTATTTTGTCAAAACATGTAAAAGATAACAGGTATGATATAAACATAAACATAAACAAAGTATGTATAGGTAAATTTGGACAATAGGACAGAAGGACAGGGACGGTAGGCACGATGGTGCGCTAATGCACGCCCCTTACAGACAGACTCTTAGGAATGGGGTGAGGTCAACTGTAGACAGTCTAAGTTTAAAGTTTTTGGGGTTTGGGGAAGAAACCACAGAGTCAGGTAGTACATTCCAGGCATTGATCACTCTGTTGCTGAAGTCGTATTTTCTGCTGTCGAGTTTCGAGCGGTTTACATTCAGTTTGAATCTATTGTGTGCTCGTGTGTTGTTGCGGTTGAAGCTGAAGTATTAATTGAAGGTAGGACATTGTGGCAGATGATTTTATGAACTACATTTAGATCAGATCGAAGGCAACGTAGCTCTAAGTTGTCTAAGCCCAAAATTTCAAGTCTGGTGGAATAAGGAATTCTGTTGCGAGCAGAGGAGTAGAGGACTCCTCTTGCCTTTGTTTGTAGTCTATTTGTAAGATGTCTTTTTGCAGCAGCTAAATAGATTATCCATTGTTTCTTCAAATTCTTTGCTGAGGCAGCATTTACTATTTTCTCAGTTCCAACTTTATATGCATTTGGTTCTTAAGACCTGGTCTTGTGCGAGCAGAATTAACCCCTCTGTTTTGCCAGATCTTGTTATCTGATTTGTCTGCTATTTTGTTTAAAGTAATGTAATACATTGCCTTGCCATCTCTCTTTTCTATTCTTCATTTGGTCTTTCTTGTATGCCACTTTGGTCTCTCTGGTATTCAGCAAGCCTTCATGGTATACTAGCTTCTTTACTGTCCTTCAAATAATCTTCCAATGTTCCTTTTTCTTCTTCAATTGTCTGGAGGACTTGCAACATTCCACGCCCACCTATTTTCCTTGATAAGTAGAGTCTGTCAACATCTCTGTATGGATGAAGGGCCTGGTTCATTGTCATTATGTTTCTGGTCTTCCTATCCAGGGTTTTTAGTTCTGCTTGAATCCAGTTCCCTATTCCAACAGTATATTTAATGACCGGAATTTCCCAGGTATTAATCGCCTGGACGGTATTTCCTCCACTGAGTTTAGACTTTAAATCTTCTTTACTTTCAAGAGTATTCACTTCTAGCCTCCTTCTTCACTTCAATGTGCTTCATGCTGTCGGCAAGTATTTGTAGTGATCTTCTTCATCCAGATTCTTGATGTTACTTTCATAGCGAATCTTGCTTCCTTCTTTACTATTTTTTTCCTGTTGATAGTAAAGGTGGCACATTTCTTCAGCCCAAACTCCATTATTCCATTGTTTTTTAATTACCTCTTGTTTTTCCACTGTTGTCTTCAGTTTCTAGATAAGTGTGAATCTGCAGTAAACTGTAATCCAGGAATCCACAGAACGCACTTCATCCATTTTGTTGCAGGGGGGTGGGGGTGGAACAAAGTGAAATTACAGCCTGCCATATCAGAACTACTGATACTAAAGACTTTTCAGAAAAAAATAGGCACTAGCAAAGCCAATTCAACCAATAATTGTTCCACAGAAACAACTCACAAAAGTTTAAGTACGTAATAAATAAGTTGATTGCAAAAATAAAATTAAACTATAATGAAGTTTAAAAGCCAATACAGAGATCATTGGGCAGAATATCAGAGCTAGCTTGAGAAATCTGCATTTTCAATAAACTCTTGAGCACATTTTTGTGGAACTTTTTTTTAAAATCAGATTTTTGTTTCTATCCCATTAAATCAGTGCAAGCCAACTGATACCATGATAATGGAAACAGAAAATAAAAACAAAACTTACATTTTACAAAAAAAAAACCATTTTACAACAAAAAAGCCGAATGGACTGACACATTTTTAAATGTTCTGATATTATTTCCTCTTCCTAACATGGGAACACTGAGTGATATCCCATTGTGATTTTTTAATTACTGTAACATAAAGGCCGTACAAGATTTGGCATGATGGAAAGCACAATGCACGCATGATCCATATGTCACAAAGTTTGGGTTGTTGTTTTAGTTTAAAAATAATGATATGGACATTTGAAAGCTTACTGAACTATGTTCCTCAATAATTAATAATTAATAATTGTAATTAGCCAGACATTGTCCGATATGAGATTACTATACTTGTCTTCTTAGTACAACAGAAGATTGACGGTCAAGTATTCCACTGTTGTTTAAAGCATAAAGTGGGGGATCAGTTCAAGTTAAAAACAATATGTTAAGGAAGTGGATTTCACCTTTTGCCTTACATCAATTTTCTATTGAAAATACTGCATGTTAAAAAAAATAGAGTTGTGTTTGTCCCATAATTATGTGTGTGGGTTTCACATGAGACTATGCTCATTGAGGGGTGTATGGGGTGCTCAGGGAGGAGTAGCACCTCTGGTGTAGGGGCATGTCATATCCTTTTAGGGCAGCTCATTCTAGGACAGCTTTTAGGGCAGCTTGTTCACCTTTGGTCCCCACCTGTCACTCAGCTCTCACCTGTGGCTCCTAGCAGCTGTAGCATGTGCAGCGGTCACACCCCGGGCAACAGCTTCGACAGGCTGGCCAAACCAGGTTGAGAGTAGCCACTGGATCATTGGCCTTCGGTGAGATAGGGACTTGTCTATCCTGAGCATGTGAAGACAGATTCCGGTGGACTGAGCAGATGAAATCTACTAGAATAGGACAACGGTCACGAAGGCGGTCTCTGCAAGCGATGTGGTACGCTAAGAGCACAGCAAGACATGAAAGACGCCCTGATCAACCACTGCGCCCAGCACATCTCCAACTGTCTCGACTCTTCTCCTGCTACTGGAGCAAGATGGAATCTGGGAAGAGAGAATGAGGCTGACTATGTGCACCTCTCCCTCACTTTAATCCAATTCACATGCAAGTCTTGACATCCCCCCCCCCCAATTTGATAGATGTCAAGGTCCTCTTCAAATACGATGGATGGACATCATGCTCATTGAAGTAACATTGGGACTGAGTGAATTTTAAATCTCTTACTCAGGATTTACCCCTCCACCTCTTAATAAATACATTTTTAATAGTGGAAATCAAATTAGAGGTCCTTAATTGTTACATAGAGTTTTACTTTACATTTAAACTATGTAAATGAATGTGATATTTTAGTCTTAGTAGACTGAGTAAGGCTCAGACAAAAATTGGGAAAAAACAATATTTTGGATTGTTCATAAAGATCTTGCAAAAATCACAATGGGTTGTGACAAAAACTAGAGCTGCGTAAGTTTCGTAACCTGGATATTTTTATTAAACCTATGTAATATATCTCTTGGATTAATAGGGACATTTAAAGATTTTATTTCTGACGCAGGTTAAAGCCACTGTTCCACTTACAACTACAGGAAATGTAAGAAGGCTCAACGAGTCATCAATTAGTTTATTAGGTAAAATATTGTGTTGTACAGTTAGGTTTTAAATATCAGCCAGAGAGAATGGCATTGGCTTCTATTCCACAAGTTCCTTGACTTCGTCTTATGGGTTGATACAGAGAACTCAACTAAATTATCCTGTGAGATTATTGTATGTGCGCAGACTAGTTGCGCACATACAAAGAAATTGTTTCCACCAAGATAAGTTTTCTAACAAACGGAGTCTCTATATTCAGCAAACTGCTGTCAACAGGGCAGTCTCCACTGGGCTAAATAATTTGCTCAGGTTTATCAAATAATTTACTCTGATTTGTGGCTGGATTTAGGTTGATTTTTTTTAAAGAAAGAGAAAATATATTTAAATTTTATATAAAGCTTATACATTTTTCTAGTTTCCCCCATGCAAACATAGTGAAATCTAGTCAGCCCAACTTTTGTTATGAGCATTATCAATAAAGGCTTGATGTGGTTGTGGGTGTGCAAATTCGATACATACGAGAGTTTTTAAGGCCAAACTTGATTTTAAAATAAACTTGCAGATGTCTTTTGGTAATTTGGAATCTGGAGCAAATGCTCAAGGCTCATAAAAATATCAAAGTCTATTCACCACCACCAAGCATTTTTTGACTATTCAAATATGCACATATGGAAAACTGGGATTTTTTTATACGCTATAAACTATAAAGAGGCTTTCCCTAAAGTTCACACTCTGTCCCAATTATTCTTATCTGAGATGAGGTCACAAAATTCCAGCAAAGTGTCCTTTCTGTTATGTGTTTGCTAGTTGCAAGCTAGCATAATCCTATGCAAATCTTCCATGGGGCAATATGGCATCACCAGGAACTGCAATATGGCATCACCTCAAATCAGGGGTGAAATTCAAATTTTTTCCCTACTGGTTCTGTGGGCTTGGTGGGCGTGGCAGGGGAAGGATACTGCAAAATCTCCATTCTCACCCCACTCCAGGGGAAGGATACTGCAAAATCTCAATTCACACCCCACTCTGGGGCCAGTCAACTACTCAAAATTTAGGCTACCGGTTCTCCAGAACCTGTCAGAACCTGCTGAATTTCACCCCTGCCTCAAAAGTTAAAGCCACACACTCTGATGGTTCTTGTATGCAGTTGAATTCCTTTCCTGAGTTTGGACTCCATTTTGAAGTGAGAAGCTTGACATACAATTCCTCTTCCCAAAAGTTAAAGGTCTGTTCTCCAAAATGCATGGCATAATTGGGTAGATCAGAGTTGAGAATCCTCTTAGAAATTCAGAGGTTGAGACCTGGCCTATTTTTTAATTTATTGTTTTAAGTTTAGACATGAGCATACGCCCCACACATTTTTGTTTCTTTTTTATTTCTCCTATTTTTCTTTGGATAATACTCTTATATTTTTTTTCTTTTTAAATCATTTTCCTTGTTTCTTTGTTTTCTATACGAGTCTGCAACTGCACGTTAGGGTTGTTGGAATACTACTGTTCATAATGGCCTAACAAGACCGCAAGAATTTGTTCTGAAATATATCACAAATATAACACCAGGTTGAGTGGGATTTTTAATACATTTTCTAAATAATCTGTCATGTACTGTGCAATCTGTTGGCACTGGAGAATATCTCATAACACTACAAGCAGAGCTGTATTTTTAATGTCATTACATAACAAAATAAATATTTTATCTTTCCTGTGCATAATAGAGTAATTAGAGAGCACAGCATAATGGATTAGTACAGATCAGTGATGCATATTAATCACAGTATGGAGACAGATCACTACAAGATGCAGCAGAAATTCAATGAGTACCCACTTATACACAAATGTGTAAAACATAAATAGTGCCGTCTTTGTGTTTCATGGACATTTCATTCATCTATAATTTGGAAGGAGCCGCATAATTCCCTCTGGACCATAAGACTGGCGTGTATCAGATTCAAGATTCGGAGACAGCATTTCTAGTTAAGTGCATCTGTATAATAACATGGACAGGAAAGACTCAAGTTGACAGCACTGATACTATATAGAAGTCACATTTATTCCTCCCTTGGTCACATCTGGATTTGCGTGATTTAAATGCATTCTATATGAAGCCATTCTTGAAAAAGATTCTTAAAAACTATTGCCTGAGTTCAAAATGCCACTGCCACATTATTAACCGAAGCAGGCTACAGGGAACAGATGTCAATTTGTAAACAGTTGTATTCCTTCTAACAGGGCTTCCAGAACCAGGCCTAAGGGGTAGGGTTAAAATCCAAAGCACCAAAACAAGAGCAAACTTTTTGTCCCCTTAGGAATGCAGGTGATATAAATTACCTGCTGAGCTGAAAAACTTTCTTTTCCAGATGAAGACCAATTTTATTTGCATGTAAGAGAAGAGAACTGAAAGGTAGATTTATCACCAGCAAGCCACAGTCTCCTCATTGCTGTTACAAGATGCGAATGAGATATATATTTTGATGGAACAATTCATATAGTTAAATCGATAATAAAATCTTGGAATGAAAGGGAAGAGCAAAATCCATTTCTACCTCAGCTGTCTTTTCCCCCTCTTTTCAAGTAGCATGAATTAATTTACAAAACCAAACAATTTTTTAAACCCTTTCAATGCTACCTGACATGGCAATTTCTTGAATGTGGAAAATTAGAAAGAAGATTAGCTGATATAAATCACAGTGGGGACAATTCAGTTTTGGAGAATGGGGAAAGGGGCGAAGAACACCAGCAAATGGTAAATACAACCCAAATGTTAAAATATTTCCCCATATCAAACTCCTCTTTTCACTCTTCCCACTGATTGTAATGTCTCATTTAGAGCAAGTTTTCCTGTGATTGATTTTCTTCTCATAATTTTAACACTCTGCTGTTGTTTCTCATTTCTCTCTTCATTTCTTAGCCTCTGTGATCTCTGATTTTTTTCCTCTCCAATAGCGGATTTAGATGCTTGAATGAGACATCCAACCTTTTAAAGAAATCATTCATTTTGTTTAAAAGGTTGAATATGTCATGATAAGTTTGATGGGGCTGATATTAAAAACTAAGTGTTCATTTTGATTGTGTTGGGGGGCTAATATTAAAAAAAAACACCCCTAGGTCTGCAAGAAAAACAGACATGTGGAATGCCAATAGATTTTTTGGGGCAGCACACATTCCTTTGTTCTTTTTCACTGCTGTTTATTTTATAAAATAATTTCAGAAGCAGTTTTGAGTTGGAGCATAATAACTAAAAACACAAGTATTTATATATTGTCATCGGTTTTATAGTTTGTTACTTGTCTTCTTATTTTGATGTGAAGAACTAATTGAAATACATATATTAGGAAGATGTATGAGGAAAGTCTAAAGATAATTTAGAATTTTTCATCACATATGCTAATTTTCTAGACAAGGGGTAGCATTTCATTTTTTTCATTCTGACGTAGCTCAATCTGAGTCAGCCTAATCATATATTAATTTAACACATTTGATTTGTCCTTTTGCTCAAAACATTGCTACAGAAAACCTCTGTTTTTGCTGACAGTTTTCTTGGTGTGAACGTACCCCTCGCATCTTGACTGAACGATCTTGAAAAGATAGCTTGAAGTCTGGTGGAATTAGAATAAACTTTCAATTAGACAAAAGTTTAGATTCAATTGTAAATGAAAGAAAACAGAATTAAATAAAATTAAAAGTAACAAAATATAGTTAATAATGGAACTTGATATATTTTATCATTTCCCTCTTCTGCCCCATATAAAATTACAGTTTCCTGAACTTTGGGAAAGGGCGGTCTAGAAAATACCCACAACTTTGACAGCCCAATGACGCCTCTGGTTTAGAGGTAAATATTGGATATACTTTTTTACATTCAGAAGACATAGATGTATCAGACATTTAAAATCTAAGTTTAAGCATGTATTAGTGTTACATACAAACTTAATCCATGGCTTTGGAAGATAACCACAATTTATTATTGTCAATGGTATTAATTTGTATTTCATAAGGCATTAAGAAAAGACAGGGATTCAGTCAAACCCAAACAGGGCTGGACAGCCCCAAAGATTGCAGCAAAGATGGAGAATTCAGAAAGGTGAACTGACAACAAGCACAAATTCCCCAGCTGGGCAACTTCCAAGAATCTAGTATCTCCATTTCATTTGTAAATAAATAGATAGCTATACCTGCTGCTCCTGGATGACAACGTAGCCTGCATTTCGGTCAGTGGTGGGTTTCAAAAAAAATTTATTACTGGTTCTGTCGGCGTGGCTTGGTGGGCATGGTGTGGCTTGGTGGGTGTGGCAGAGGAAGGATACTGCAAAATCTCCATTCCCTCCCCACTCCATGGGAAGGTTACTGCAAAATCCCCATTTCCTCCCGATCAGCTGGAACTTAGGAGGCAGAGAATAGATGGGGCGGGGCCAGTCAGAGGTGGCATTTACCAGTTCTCCGAACTACTCAAAATTTCTGCTACCGGTTCTCCAAACTACTCAAAATTTCCGCTACCGGTTCTCCAGGACTGGTCAGAACCTGCTGAAACCCACCTCTGATTTCGGTATACTTTAGACAGGTCAATTGCTTCTAAAGCACTGGGAATAAGAGCCCAGAAACTGCAGGATTATATTTTAGCGTAACAAATAGTTCTGTAAAAGAAGTAAAACCTTTCAACATGGTATCAATCGCTGTTGTCATTATAGATGAAGAGTAAATTAACTCAAAGCATGGCTGTAGTGCTGCAGCTATCAAATGCAAAATATATCCTATTAGCAGTCTCCAAAACTATTTCTTAATCTTCTAAAAACTTCAGTGTGCTTGGAAAAGTCAAGAAGCCCTATCTTTTCAGCCTCAGTTGTGAAGAGAGAAAAAAACCTACTTGCTGCATTTCTGCAGAATATCTCTGAGTGTCATCTGTTTGTATTTCTGCTGATGTTTGAAATGTAACCCCACTTTGCAGGCAATGAGGTTTTTAATACAAAACTGTCTCATTACAATGATAAAATAATGGCCAATAATAGAAAGTAGATTTAAGTTTGGTTTTCCCAAAGAATCCTAGCTTTCATTTGTCCCTGCCAATCTATAAAACTGGGGGAAGTTGTTGTGGCCCGCCAGCAGCCCATGCAGCTGATATCGGATCCCGTTCGAGAGGAGACCGACTTGGTGTTGGGTAATGAAACATCTGCAAGAAAATGTTGGGTAATGAAACATCTGCAAGAAAACAACCAAACTGAGAGAGCATCAAGGATCCCTCATTTCAACCCTGAGCTACAAATATTCTCCTTTAGAGAGCAGAGTGCCAAGAAGAAGCTATGACTGGGCTCTCTTTGACCTCTGATTGCAATGCCATAGGGCGCTTTAGATGGGGACCGGGGGGTGGGGGGAGGAGGTATTTGTTTGAAGACTATAAAAGACTTTCCTCATTCCTTTAAACTACAGACCTGTTTCTCCAAATTCTCCATCACAAGGGACTTCCTAAAAAGGAAGTCGTGAACAAAATGGCAATCAGCATACTACATTCTCCTGGCTTGAAAAAAAAATAACCCCAATGCATAGTCCACAGTGCATAGATTTATGCATGGCAAAATGGCAAACAGATTATTAATGCACAGAAGAACCTTTCAGATTGAACAGCCATACAGATTAACACAGTGCTTCTCAATTATTATCTGTTACGCCCCCCACCCCCCAGGAAGAAGTAAACATTTCGCACCCCCCCAACTCTCCGATCTGGGCCCCAATGGAATTTTAGTGTTAATATTTATTATTTTACTTATTATAAGCTGCAAGCAAACTATTGGCTGTGGAAGGCTGCTCTACCCACTTACCTGGGAGTAAGTCACACTGAACTCAGTGGAGCCTGTTTTCGGTTAGGCAGGCATAGGCTAACGGGCCCTCTTTTGACACAGGGCCAGGCCAGCTTAATCAAGCCGATGTTTTAGGGTTGCTGGCCTGGCCCATAAGTGCCGCCTCTGCTGGGCACTCACAGCGAATGGTGTGGAAGGAGGCTTTAGGGTCCCGTTCGAAACTTTCGCCCAGCTGCAGAGGATGCTGCTCCTTGTCCAGCAGCAGGTTCGCCACGCCGTTCATGGCTACTGCGGTGCCCGCCGAGAACAACAAGAACCCATACAGCCATCCCGCCCCGCCTGGCCGCCTTCTCTTCCGGGATCAGAGCAGCGTGCAACTGGGAAAACACTCCCCGTCTGGGGGAATTGATCGAGAGGGACCACGCATGTTCCCCGGGGTAACACGCACCCTCTGGCATCACTCCAAGCCCCTCCAGGGGGGCACGCCCCACTATTTGAGAAACACTGGATTAACAGATATCTCTTCTTCTCAAATTATCTGTTAAGCTGAAGTTTTGTGATTTCCTTCGAAGCCACCTTGGTAAGAATAGTTAACACTAACATTTATGTAGATTCTAAATTACTTTTTCTGGGATCTAGCTTTATTGAAATGCAAACTTCTTAACTTTTTAGGTAGAGACAGAACATTTTTCTACTGTCATAAAAGGTATATAGCAAGAGGAACAGGTGGAAATCAGCGTTCTAAGTCAAATTAGGCTTGGTCTGGAAACAAGAATATCACAAAATCTTGGACAAGAAAAGTATCAGAATCTAATGTGAGATCCTCACAACATTCTCTTCCTTCTTTTGTTTTTTTGCAAATCTAATTGTTACTCTCACCTTGAGGGACACCACTTGAAATGACCATTTGATGACAGCTTGCCGTTCTCTGTGTTAAAGAAATAAACCAGAAGCTTCATTTTTGATCTTAGAGGAAAAGTGCTCCCATTGCTAGACAACTCTCATAATTAACACCTTTCTGTGAAACTTCATCAGAAGCCAACAATCACTGAAAAACTCAGAGGACAATGCATGGTCTAGTTATCAAATGTGCATGTGTGTTCCTTGGTGTCCATTTGTTGGTATAAGTGATATTTTCTGCTCATATTTTCTGCTCATATTTTCTGCTAGCTTTGAGAATGCAATATACATTGAAAACATGGGCAAGACTGAAAGACCGTAGGGAAAAAGGAAGTGGAAAGATGACACTAAAAAAATTAACTCATTTTATAAAGGCACAGAACTTTGCCCTAGGATTTTTGCTACTTTCTTTTGTTCTGACTTTAAGGGGCCACATACTTAGATGAAAAGACTGGCTTATATTAAGTGGAGGAAGTGCGAGTAATCAGAATATCATGAAGAGAGATAGGAACGGGTAGACGGACATGTACAATTCACCGACTGTATTATCCACTCCATCTCAACTTCTAGCTACTATATAAAAAGACACAGATTATTTTAAGTCATGTATAAAAATATTGGGCTTCTGCACAGGGGTGGGTTCCAGTTTTCTTTGCTGCTGGTTCGCTCAGGGACGCGCCGGATGTGTGCGTGTGCGTTGCACGCCGCGCGTTGCACAGTACTTATAAGAAGCTTTTGCGCATGCGCGGAAGCTAAAAACAAGATGGCGGCGCGGAGAACCAACTCAGGGGCGTGGCAGGCCTGGGTCGCTGCAGGTTCTAGCGACTCAGGCCACCAAGTTACTACCGTTTCTATAGAACCGGTCCAAACCGGGAGGAACCCACCTCTGCTTCCATAGAAGGAATGGTAATGAACAGGAAAAAAATATACGAGAAAGATTGGCTGCTCACCATTGGGGAGAGTGCTTTGGCTTAGCCCCAAATGCTCACTTGTCCTGCCTTTATGCCCTGTAGAAAGAGATACAGCTTGGGAAGGGGAAAATGTGAATTGTAAATCTACATTTTGGAGAGTGGAAATAGCAGTTCAGGCATGCAGGGTTGTGCAAAAGATAAATGTGGTGATGGTGAATTTGGGATGCCGAGATAGATCATGTGGGAGAAACCAGGTAATCTTTATACAGGTAGTCCTTCAGTTACAACAGTTCATTTAGTGACTGTTCGAAGTTACAGTGGCACTGACCAAAGTGACTTATGACCATTTTTCACACTTATGACTGTTGCCGCATCCCCATGGTCACATAATCAAAATTCAAAATTGCTTGGCAACTGGCTCGTATTTATGACGGTTGCAGTGTCCCGGAATCATGTGATCCCCTTTTGCGACCTTCTGACAAAGAAAGTCAATGGGGAAGCCAGATTTACTGAACAATCATATTACTAACTTAACAACTGCAAGTGATTCACTTAACAACGGTGGCAAGAAAGGTCATAAAATGGGGAAAAGAATCACTTCACTGTCTTGTTTAGCAACAGAAATTCTGGGCTCAGTTGTGGTCGTAAATGGAGGATTACCTGTATTCCCAAATGGCAGAAGAACATTCTTTATCCAGCACATTCCTCAGGAGCAAATTCTGTGACTTCTTATGGTGAGGAATTTTTTTTTGGAGGAATTTACAAGCACTGGCAGAGGCTTTTAGCAATAATGCACTATTTATTTATTTATTTATTTATTTATTTATTTATTTATTTATTTATTTATTTATTTATTTATTTATTTATTTATTTATTTATTTATTTATTTATTATTGGTTCTTCTATGCCGCCCTACTCCTGAGGGACTCAGGGCGGCGTACAGCATTATACAAGAACACTAAATAATAAACAACAGTTAAAAACAAGACTAAAAAATTTAAAAAGTTAAAAAATATTTACCACCAGACATACCGGGGGAGAGCTCAGGTGGAACTAGTCTCACTCCCTGCCTGCAGGAAGAGCCATGTCTTAACGGCTTTTCTGTAGGCCTGTGGTTTAATGCTCTCTAAAACCATTCCATGAAAAAGTTCTCTAAAATTACAATAACATGAGTTATCCTAGCACAATTTCTAATAAAGCATTTGAAGTGATCCTGGTTATAATCTGAAGCCCTAAGGAGGGTCTTTTCTGTAGAAGCCCTGCACTTTGAGAATAATTCCTTACCTGGATTTATTAGGCTCACAGTTTTGCGTAAAGGTACACATACCAAAGGCATCCCAGCGTATTTTAGTGTTTGTAGTGTCCGTTGGGTAGTTATAGTCAAAAATGGAACTTTGGTCCCCTAGAAGTTGTTGAACTAACACTCCCTGGCCGAAGCTGTTGGAAATCATATCCTCAAAACATGAGGAAGAGCAAAAAGTCCCGATCTCTGTTTTATCACAATTGCTTGTTTTATTAACATTCTTTTCCTAATGTATACGATTTTATTTTTGCTACGCCTTCTTGGATAGGGTTTTCTTCCTAAAGGACATACAAATAAGGAATAAAGTCAATTGAATGTAATATGTAGAAGTAAATAGCAGCCTTCTTTAAGCTAGTTTCCTCAGGAGTAGTTGGTTTACAGCTTTCATAATCCACAGTCTGGTACAATTTATAGACATATAGATTAGAATAGATGGGAATTGTTCTTTGGTAAACTGGGAAAGAATCAGGTTGGAGAAATAAGTTTGTTGTGTGTACACATTCTATTCACTTACTGGTACGCTGCCGGTTTCTCTCTTATGACCTGGTACGTGTTGTGTGTGTGTGCTCAGTCTCTTCCTCCCCCTCCAATATTGAACCTAAGACACTGTATTGTCAAACTGATGACACCTGCAACTTGCTAACTTGGCCAGGTTTGCCAAGTCTGACAAGCCAAAGTTTGTTAACATTTAACCTTGCTTAACCTTTGCCCTTGAGTTGCTTTCAGGTGCCCTCAAATGAGGACCAGAGGCCAGAGATCTAATCTTCAGGGCATAAAAATCGCTTTGGTTTCCCATTTTACACATATGGAAAAGCTTCCAAGTGTCAGATGCAATACTGTACTGATATCTCAAGGAACCTTTAATAAAATTCATTGCTCTGAATATATTATCGTTTGAGGCAGGTCCCTAGTATTTAAGCTACTATTTAGCTAAAAAGCACCAGTAGTAATTTTCTACCTCTTGCCATTAAGCATGTGGTTTTCTTTATTCTAAAGACCTTCCTTAGCCTTCATATATCTGCTATAGAAACCTTACAAATATATCAAAACAGGCTTTGAGTCTGTTAAGAGTAGATTGAAGTAGCTGATTGGATTCCTTCCTTCCTTCCTTCCTTCCTTCCTTCCTTCCTTCCTTCCTTCCTTCCTTCCTTCCTTCCTTCCTTCCTCCCTACCTTCCCTCCCTCCGTTCCTCTTCTTCTTTTTCTTCATTCATTCATTCATTCATTCCTTTCCTTTTCTTCTTCTTTCTTTGTTTTCTTTCTTCCTTCCTTCCTTCTTATTCTCTTTCTTTCTTTCTTTCTTTCTTTCTTTCTTTCTTTCTTTCTTTCTTTCTTTCTTTCTTTCTTTCTTTCGTCTCTTCTTCCTTCCTCCCTCCCTCCCTTCTTTCCTTCCTTCCTTCCCTCCCTCTCTCCGTTCCTCTTCTTCTTTTTCTTTATTCATTCCTTTCCTTTTCTTCTTCTTCTCTTTCTTTTTTCTTTTTCTTCCTTCCTTCCTTCTTATTCTCTTTCTTTCTTTCTTTGTCTCTCCTTCCTTCCTCCCTCCCTCCCTTCTTTCCTTCCTTCCTTCTTTCCTTCCTTCCCTCCCTCCCTTCCTCTTCTTCTTCGTTCCTTTCTTTCCTTTTCTTCTTCTTCTCTTTCTTTCTTTCTTTTCCTTCCTTCCTTCCTTCCTTCCTTCTTATTCTCTCTCTTTCTTTCTTTCTTTCTTTCTTTCTTTCTTTCTTTCTTTCTTTCTTTCTTTCTTTCTTTCTTTCTTTCTCTTTCTTTCTCTGTCTCTCCTTCCTTCCTTCCTTCCTTCCTTCCTTCCCTCCCTCCCTCCCTCCCTCCCTCCCTCCCTCCCTCCTTCCTTCCTTCCTTCCTTCCTTCCTTCCTTCCTTCCTTCCTTCCTTCCTTCCTTCTTCCACATACTTAATGTAATACTTGATTTTCCATAAAAGAGAGAGAAAGATAATATTATATCAGGTCAAGAAACTTATGAAAAGAAATGTCTAAGCTACTGAATTTTTGTGGAAATTCACCACTGGTATTCACCAGTCCCAAAGTGGTAAGATTGTATATTAGAAGTGAAAAGCAAAGTGCAAAAATCTGCTGCAGTGAAGTTTTTAAAAGGGGAGGAGGAAAAGAAGAATTTGGGAGCAGGTAATAATGATAGAAATCACGGAGAACGTAAAGATGACCCTCTCTCTAGAGATTTTAAGAAAACCACCAAGTATCTCCAAAACAAACACAGGCAGAAAAACGAACACGGTGCAGAAGAATAGGTGCCAACACCATCATTTCATTATTTCCTTACATCGGTTTTGAGAAATAGATCTAAGAAAATGAACTGAGATGTTGGAAATAATGCTGAAATTAGCTATGTAAATTAGACTTAGCCGAGACGGCGCCTGTAAAGCTAAACTGCACATCCCATGCAGCAGACAGTTAAAAATTTGAACATAAGGTAGCATTTCCTTTATCATATCCCATAAAAATAGCAATTTGCTAAACCCTTGTAGCACAGTATGGAAGGTGGTGTATTTTACTGATAATGTAAAGCGATGACAGATAGCTCCATACTAGGAGGGTTTCGATGGTGTCGCCTTTGTATAGCATAATAAATTGTCAGGAGCAGAGACAGCGGATAGTGCCGGCACTGCTCCACCTCCGGTAGCCAAATAATTCAGCCCCAGCGCAGTAATTATGCTGTGTGAAAATATGGGATTAATTAGACTGGTACACTAACACACTGTACTCTCATTAAAGGCTGAGCAGCATTTCCATAGACGCTGGCACTTGAGCGGGGCTGGCGCTAATGTGAAAAGACAAAGTCGCCTCTTTTCACACTCCTTGCTTATTACCTTACTTAAGGCCACTTAAGCAAACTTCCGAAGGCAGCCTGGCAGAAAGGCCCGGGTTGTCAGGGTTCTTTCATTATTGGATGTCTCCGCAACACACGAGGAACGGGAATTTAAAATAAATGGGAATCAGTTTTAGGGCACATCCAAGGAAAAATGTTAACTGATTTCAAAGCAAAAAGCTTCCTCTCCCCTCCCACCCCCTCTCCCTCAAATCTTGTTCTTAAACAACTGATTTCGTGCTGGCAGATGGGGTGTGATCTGACAACCTGACTGCTCAAAAGTTTCCCTCAGATGCTTGATCTTAAGAGTGCTTGCCATTTTAAGAGACCACACAAGCAGGGCTGGGCCTTTGGAGACTAAGGCAGGGGTCTCCAACCTTGGCAACTTTAAGCCTGGCGGACTTCAACTCCCAGAATTCCCCAGCCAGCTTTGATGGCTGGGGAATTCTGGGAGTTGAAGTCCGCCAGGCTTAAAGTTGCCAAGGTTGGAGACCCCTGGCCTAAGGGAAACGTGTGAAAAACGGAAAGCTCAAGTTGCTTGTCATTTTCCAGTTCTAGGACGGAGGGCTGTTAGGGGAACAGAATACGGTACAACCTTGGGTTGCAAAGCAGGAGTTTCCAGGTATTGTTAATGTTAGTGTTTCCAAGGTGGTCTTACCATAGAGTCTATTTCAGAGGTAGGGCAGAGGGACCCTTAAAGGTGCAGTTTCATGAAGGCCGCTCTATATGGAAGCCATGCATTTTAATGCCTCTTTATATGGCTTTGATAGCTTTCACCCACAGCAGTACAGGTAGTCCTTGACTTACAGCAGTTCATTTAGTGACCATTTGAAGTTACCACAATATTGAAAAAAGTGACTTATGAGCATTTTTCACACTTATGACCGTTGCAGCATCCCCATGGTCAGGTGATCAAAATTCAGACGCCTAGCAACAGATTCATATTTATGATGGTTGCAGTGTCCCGGGGTCATGTGATCACCTTGTATGACCTTCTGGTAAGCAAAGTCAGTGGGGAAGCCAGATTCACTTCTTAACAGTTACTAACTGAACAACTGCAGCAAGGTTGTAAAATGGGGCAAAACTCATTTAACAACTGTCTCACTTAAGCAAAAGAAATGTTGGGCTCAATTGTGGTTGTAAATCAAGGACTACCTGTATAATCCACAGAGAAAAGGGGTTGATTGGGACTGTAGCAAACTGCTCTACATGAAGAATTTACGAAGCTTTATCCAGATAGCTGCATTTTTTCATGGCAAAAACAAATGTAATTCTACATTTGCATTTCTACTCCACAGTCTATTCTATTCTATTCTATTCTATTCTATTCTATTCTATTCTATTCTATTCTATTCTATTCTATTCTATTCTATTCTATTCCATTCCATTCCATTCCATTCTATATTTTCTATTCTATTCTATTCTAAATTATTATTTCTATTATTTTACCTTGAAAACACTCTCCCACTCATTATTTTTTCTATGTTTCTATTTTAATTTCTTCTAACATCCAGTCTGAAAATCCTACAAAGCTCATTGTTACTTTCTCAACTCAAATATTTTTGTGATGTTGAACTAAGAAAACAGAGCAACGTGGCTGTAGACCCTCTCTATAAATAGGGCAAGATTTTTTTCTGACTTTTTTCATGTCAAAATCATGAATAACCAGTAACAGATTTTAGAAATAAATTTCATAGAAATTCATGTCCGGTCATTCAGAGGTTTAACTTTCTTGCGCTGCGTACACGTTTCATTTGAAGTCAGTTCTGGCTGCTGATGGCTTAGAAACCAATAGCAGTCACAACAGAATAATTTCCCTCTCCTGTCGGTTGTCCTTCCCTCCTGGCTATGCAAAAGGAAATTGTGGAATTCTTAAGAGACCCTGTTGCAATGTGATTCTTGCACAAATCAAACTAAAGTCCTAATTTAACTGTAAAAGCTGCCTACTCCAGCTGCTCCCCCAAAAAAGAAAAGCATGGATCAGCACACCACTTTTCAAAATACTGCAGGTTTGTCTCAAAAGCTCTGACCAGTTCAGAGAGCATCACAATCTAGGAAATCAAGGCAATTTATTACATCTCAAATTTATTTTATCATAGTGAAGTTTGGACCATGATAAAAATTCTTATCGGATATAATATAATATTACACAAAGTAATGAGCCCACTTTGCAAATTCAGATAAACCTTTCTTCGTCAGTTGTTTTAGCGAATGGCTCTTAACTTTTGGGGGGCAAGCCCCTTTCCAGTGAGACTGTTAAGAAAGACAACAACATTGTTCATGAATTCAGATAGAATTCTTTGGTTGCATATTAATTATACTACAACTAACCAAAGAGCAACAAATAACCTATCAGTGAGAAAAACTCCCAAACAGACAAAAAATGTATCTGATCCAAATCTTTTCTCTGTGTTGGTCAACAGACAATCATGTAGTAATAGCAATAGCACTTAGATTTATATCGCACTTCACAGTGCTTTACAGCCCTCACTAAGCGGTTTACAGAGTCAGCATATTACCCCCAACAATCTGGGTCCCCATTTTACCCACCTCGGAAGGATGGAAGGCTGAGTCAACCTTGAGCCTGGTGAGATTCGAACTGCCAAATTGCAGGCAGCCAGCAGTCAGCAGAAATAGCCTGCAGTACTGCACTCTAACCACTGCGCCATGGTGGCTCTTTTATGTACAAACATATACAAATGTACAAACATTTGCACAATCTCTACAGTCTTTATCCCCTCTTTAACTGTTCTGATTTATACATTAGGCATGCCCAATTTATAGTTGCACAAAGGAAGAAACAGAAAAATCTAGTAAAGCCTGTTCACCTAACCTTGACACCAAACGTGATCACATATTTCTTAGTGACTCCCATTATCCCTTTAGCTAAAATTGCTTTGTTGAAGTTCAAAATGGCCTTTCATCAATCAGTGCTGCCCCATTGGGAAGCACTATTCTGATGCATTGAACTGTCTGATGATACTTGAAGAATGGGTTGACCGGCCATCTGGTCAGTTTTGATATGGTCAGATGCTTGTTTCGCTGTTAGCCAAACTTTTCCAGACGATTGTCTTGTGGTATAAATATCACATAAGCACATGTCAATGGCTCGGCGCCCAGGACGAAGCCAATATTTGCAGGCTTGGAGTCTCACATTTTCTTGATGGGGTACAAGAGAAAGGAAGAAGAACCAGAACCGAACATCTGGATTATAAGAAGAAAAACAAGCAACTGTGCCAGAATATTCTCAAGTTAAGGATTTATTTGAATTACATTCTAAGGGGCTATCACAAAAGAGAGGGGGTCAACTAGTCCAGGAGGTTGGACTAGAAGACCTCCAAGGTCCCTTCCAACTCTATTATTCTGAGTGGAGAAAAGGGATATTCAACAAACGGAAGCCTGCTTTGTGACTAAACCAAATTTGAAGAAAGGGGAACGAAACAGACTGAAATCCGGGTGTAGAAGACTGCGAGGTCAGCCTCATTAATACAAAGCAGCAAAGCTATTAAGAGTAAACAGCAAGATATTTAAAAGATTATAAGAAGAGAGTGACGGGGAAAAGAAGAGAGAACAGTTAGGAGGAAATACTGTATATAACCTGCTCCCCACAGAAGCATCTGCATTAGCAACACAGTATTAGTTCAGTGACATCTGATTTGCATGCATGGAAAATGTTGTTGGCATCATTATACAGATTGGTTCCCACAATGCCACTTTAAAGCAATTAACCTGAACCATCTTCGATTCCTTTACTCTAGAGTGGTTAATGTAATGTGTGAATCATTTGAAAAGGGACATTCTAATAACTGCAACAGCTAAGGAAAGGCCTGCTGGGTTCACAGCTACGACAAAACCAAAGCAGCTGTCTTCAAAAGAGAATTTTATTTTGATATGTTTGTATTAGAAAAGAAACATCAGATAGCTCTTGAAATGTGGGCACGCATGTACCCGCTCTGTGAATCCTGTGTTTTGTGGGCGCATCCTGCAGTAGACACTTTGAAAAAAAAAGTCTATTTCTATGGAAGTAAAATACACGGGGTGAAGCAGTGTGTGTGTGTGTGTGTGTGTGTGTGTGTGTGTGTGTGTGTGTGTGTGTGTGAGAGAGAGAGAGAGAGAGAGAGAGAGAGAGAGAGAGAGAGAGAGAGAGAGAGAGAGAGAGAGATGTGGCTAAGCCAGGATTGCTGGCAGCTGTTCCTAGAGACCCTTCTCCTGTGCTAGTGACAATGCAAATACCTATAGTCAGTTTCAGAAGGTATGGTTTATATAGGATCACCTGAAAGTTAAAAATCTATTCTCTGCAGTAAAAAAAAATCACATACAATATGGAAAAACAATCCTATGTGGAATTCTCACCAGCTCTGTTCCAACTATAGGATTGCAACCTGGATTTCTAATTTTGTTAGATGTTTTTGGCTTATCAAGTCTTGTGACACATTCTTGAAGAAGTCTTGTGGTACAATATGTTGTGCACAATAAGATATTCAGTGTAATCAAGTCTTTGTTTTTAGGTCAGTTACAGAAAGGCACAAATGTCCTTTGTTACACATTTTTCTTTTCAAAATACTTTTTTATTAAAAGTTTTACAAACAACAAACTAACATAAATTAGGAAGGAAGGAAGGAAGGAAGGAAGGAAGGGCAAAATGGTGGAAAGAAAGAATAAAAACAAATGGAAAGAATTTTATGCAGCAAATATAGATACAATTGCAAAATTATCTCTTACCGTAGGATTTAAAAAACAGCTCACTTTTATCTGTTATTTAAAAAAAAAATTAAATCGTGAAACCCACAAATCATACTGTAAGTACCTTTCTTCCATTTCATGCAAAAATTTAAAATGGGGGTTGGTGGTCTCCAATCAGCCATAAATGTAGATGTTGCTTTTTCTCTGATCAAAGAAGATAATTTAGCCATCTCTGCAAGTTTCATAATTTTCACCAACATTTTCCTATGTGAATTTATAGATTCCAACATAATTGAAAACCAATGGGATCTTTGTTCATGTAAGTCATCAGCTTAAAGAGTGTTTCACTCCATTTTTGTGCTTTACTATTTTTTTCTCCAGAGATCGCTTCAAAGCACCCCATTCCTACATTTCCCTTACATTTGTAAATAAATGTCAGGGCAATACAGGTTTATGCAATCTATATTTGATATTTAAGACCTTTATAACTTTGTCTTACCATGGTGGTTTCATGATGTATGAAAATTAGATATTCATGAATCCCAAATGCAAACAACTCATCATAAGATAAATATATTGGGAAGAGTTCCCAATCCTTCTAAGGCAGGGGTGTCAAACTCGCATTATCATATCACAACTTTTTCCCCCTTCGCTAAAACGGGTGGGCGTGGCAAGTGTGCAACGCATGCGGCCCATGGGCCGTGAGTTTGACACCCCTGATCTAAGGGATATCTAAGGGATACGTAGATACAGCATAAGCCCTTATAAAACTCCTAGTATGTTATTTTTTAAAAAAATGAATAAAAATAAAAAATATTTATTCTTTTACATCTTTGTTTAAGAAACCCCATCTTAAAATCAATAAGATAGGAAAAAACTGTACTTTTCTCATTTTTTTCTTTTAGAAATGTGTTTTTTCTTACCAACATCCAAGTTTTTATTTGTGAAAAGCATGCAGAACACACATCAATTCAAGTGGTATCATAAATTCTGCAGCCCAAATATTTTGATGGTGACCTTTATCTCATCAAATTATGAAAATAAAGTGTAATGTCACCAATAAAACAAAAGCAAAACCTTGTGGACAAACAATCTGATTGAATTTCTTGCAGTATGCCACACACTAGAAGTTAAAGTAACAGAAAGCAATATAAAATTTCACCCTAGTGCAACATATTTCTAATATGGAAGTAACACAAATACACATGATGCAAATGTTTTCTATATTACAGTCCAAAGATGTTTGTTTCATTGTCAGTGAGATCTCAACATGATTATTTGCTTGGAGAAAAAGAAAAATATGGATATATTTTCAGATCAAAGAAGGAGTAAACACAATTTTATTTTAAGGCAACTAGAGGTAGTCCCTGTTATTGACAAGGACTGAATTCCAACCTCGCAACTGCAGGTGATGAAATCATGGATAATAAAACCATAAAGAAACTTTATACTTTACACACGTGGAATAGCCTGCCATTCTGCACATGTGTAAAACAACAAAATTCCAATAAAGTTTCCAAACTGTGATATATAAAAACCTTTGTCCCAAATACCAAGGTCTGCTCTCTATTGATCACCCGAAAGTGCAGATAGTGAAAGTCACCAGGATTTAGATTCCTGCAAAACATATAACAGAGCCTTCACTTTCCTCAATCAGTCTACTATTTAAACAGCAGCAGGCTTCAATCACTTCCCTGGCTGTTTTTGTACCTGCTCGTTTAACAATCCTAGTAACTTGAGAAGCTGGTGGCAAAAACACAAATGAGCAGTCAGACGAGGAGACCCAAATTCATTAGTAGCCTCACTGTCAGCTCCAGCGAGCCTGCCAGCCCGGAGCTGTCATTCGCACTGGGGGAGCAGGCTGTAACCTGATATAAAAATTCTAAGACATACAGTAAGATATGTCTGTCTGCCTGCCTGTCTGCTTGCCTGCCTGGTTGCTTTCCTGTAGATGTTTCATTACCCAGATTAGGTAACATCATCAGTGCTAGTAAGGAGCAACCAAGTTTAGAGGCTACCAAGGACCTCACTTTATAAATGCTTAATGTTTTGATGTTTATAATGTTTAAGATGTTATAATGTGTTTTCTAAGATGTTTTTAATGTTAATCTGCTGTTGTTAAGCCGCCCAGAGTCCTTTGGGAATTGGGCGGCATATAAATATAATAGATGAATGAATGAATGAATGAATGAATGAATGAATGAATGAATGAATGAATGAATGAATGAATACATAAATAAATAAATAAATAAATAAATAAATAAATAAATAAATAAATAAATAAATAAATAAATAAATAAAATATCTGGGCTGTGAGAGCTTGCTACTGTGATTGGATGTCAGCATGGAAGCATACTACTGCAATGCGCTATACATGGGGCTGCCCTTGAAGAGTATTCGGAGACTTCAACTGGTGCAAAATGCAGCTGCGTGTGTTGTGGTGGGTGTTTCAAGGTACACCCACGTGACACCTATATTCCGCCAGCTGCATTGGTTGCCCATTGGTCTCCAGGTACAATTCAAGGTGCTGATCATCATCTTTAAAGCCCTACATGGCTTAGGACCAGGCTATCTCCGGGACCGCATTCTGCCTCATTCTTCCCTTTGACCGGTTAGGTCCCACAGAGTGGGTCTCCTCCAGGTCCCGTCAGCCAAACAGTGCCGACTGGCGGGGCCTAGGGGGAGGGCCTTCTCTGTAGGGCCCCTGCTCTCTGGAACCAACTTCCCCCAGAGATCCGAACCATCCCCACCTTGCTGGCCTTCCGAAAAGCCATCAAAACATGGCTCTTCCAGCAGGCGGAAGTTTGAGATGACTTTATATCTGATGTCTCCCCCATGTATGTATGTTGTTTATATGTTTTTTAAAATTGTTTTTAAATTGTCTTTTTTAATGATTTGGAGTTTTTATAAAATGTTGTACGCCGCCCTGAGTCCTGAGGGAGTAGGGCGGCATAGAAAAACTATCAAATAAATAAAATAAAAATAAATAAATACCGATGACATCAGACAGCCCTGCAACTTTCTGGAACAGCTGAGAAACAGCTATTCGCAAGCCTCTACTGATTACAAGCCCAGCGAAGGGATTGGATAAGAATTAATTACTAGGGTGTGGCACGGGTAATGTAAAGGTGGAGGGGAGTACGGAGTAGGCAGCTCTGACAAAAATTACACTTTGCAATTGATAGTGTGTGTCAGTTCATGCCGGAGGAGGAGTAAAACATGACACCCACATTGCAATGAACAAGGACAAAAATTCAATGTTGTAGCTACTAAGATTGTTGAACAAGCAAGTACAAAAACCGCCAGGGAAGTGATTGAAGCCTGGGAAAGAGGCCCCTCGTCAGTCAACAGGAGTACTGATTTAACACCAGCTTATCAAGTACTTAGGAGGCGAGAGTTTGGCAGCACAAGGAAACAACAGCCAACAACTTAATAGCTGGCCATCAACACCCTAATCAACAACTAAAAAGCCATACATAACCAGGCATCATATAAATACCTAATATAAAATAAATAAATAAATAAATACACACAGAGTGGGCCAAAGTACATAGTCTGCTAGAAAGAAGTTCCCTGAGGATGGGTTCCAGCACATGTCTGAAAACTTGGAAGATGAAATTTCTGGTCCTGGTGACTGACCCAGATTGGATCCTGAAACAATAATCATCACACCAGAGTAATGTGGATACTTTTTGGCTTGTGAGGGCACTGAAACAATAAGTGTCCAATAAATGAAGAAATGATTCATCCATATCTTGATGGATTCTTCCATATCTTCTTCCATATTTTCAGGTATTTGAAGATGGAGCAAACAAATACATGTACTGGTGATAAGCCTTGCCCAAGATGATACCTTTCAGATGTGTTGAACTGAACCCTTGGTGATTAACCAGCACAGAAATTGGCTTGTTCCATAGGATCTTGTAGTCAAATGTATCCTTGGGACACTATATTGAATCAAGTTGAATATAACTTAGCTGAATAGCATGCACATTATAGGAATACGTATTTCCAAAATACTTCCAAATAATGTAGGAACTTTCCCTCTTGTAGGCAATTTGTCTAGATCTATGATGATCTGAATTAAATATTTAATTTGCATCATCGCTGCAAGTTCTTGGCAATGGCATGGAAATGGCTAATGATAAGGAAGCATTCATTAGTTGTAGGGCAATGGGAAGAAGCAAAAAACTTCGGAATTCTTAGACCCACTGCAGTGAAAGCATTTGATTTCCCATTGGCTTCAATGGTTAAGGGCCTACGCTGTATTTAGGTTGAAATGCAATAGGAAAATGGCAACGTTCCCGGGAGAAAAATGTTACATGTAAGTTTATCAAAGTGCTGATTCATAGGAAAAAGAACGTTGTCAGGGCTGATCAATAAATTTGTCTGGAAATGCTGGTAAACTTCAGAAAGTTCTCACTCACCTGAAGAAGATGGGGCTATATGAAGAGAGAAGATGATTTCTTTCTGAACTATTCTGATCCCTATAAACTTAGAGGTTATCTTGTCTTCTATCCTCGTAGTGTGTTTCAGCTTGATTACTGTGGCTATAGGCCTAGTCCTGCTCTTAAGCAAACTTGCTGACCTCATGCATGTTTTCCAGGCTCTGCCCACAGTCTGTCTCTGGGAAATAGCCTTTTGAGACTGTCATTTAATGAAACACGATACAGCTATTACAGTAGAGTGATTTTATTATATTTATGTCCCGTCTTTTCTCTAAGTACGTATACAGTTGTATATCATTATTGTATTCTAATAACAAGTACAGCTAAGGGAGGAAAAAGTAGTGGCCTAGGTTATCTTGCAAGCTGGATGATCGTGGATTTGAACCTGGGCCTTCCATTATGATGTGTTGGCTGTTCATATGGAATGTATAACAGTTATTGATTATCACAAAAGATCCTATATTTAGTGAGGCAATGATGCTATTGGCACAGTAGATTCCCGGCAGTTTGAATAGTTGATTATGTGCCAAGGTGTCTGGAGTGGAGCAATTGGGCAGGGAGTAAGGATATTATTGCTATTCTTACTCTTATTATTCCATTGCTGATATTAGCATTGTTAGTGTCATAACTATTACTTAGTCTCATTGTTCAGAGTAGTTTGATCTTACTTTCACCATTGACTCTACTGGTAGGCCAGTAGAGTTTTTCTGCCAAACATGCTAATGGCATCCATATTCTTAGAAGTCAAAGGAAGATGTCTTTCTATTCTCCACTGCAGCAAAGTGAAAGAAAGCAATATTTGGAAACTGCTGTACTATCATTCTTCACCCAATGCTCAGCTTCCCGTTTAAAATCATATTTTTTTTTCTCAAATGAAATCACCTAGCTTCTTCAGTGAAAATAGAAGCTGGTTGATTGGCCTTAATTTTAATGCAGACTACCAACTTTATTAAGTGCTCTACTTGGGGCTACCCCTGCAGACTGTTCGGAGACTGCAGCTGATCCAGAATGCAGCCGCGCGAGTGATTGTGGGTGTTTCTAGATACACCCACATCACACCAATCCTCCGTGAGCTGCACTGGCTTCCCATTGGTCTCCGGACACAATTCAAGGTGTTGGTTATGACCTTTAAAGCCCTACATGGCTCAAGGCCAGAGTATTTACGAGACCGCCTACTACCACATACCTCCCAACGACCAATTAGGGCCCACAGAGTCGATCTCCTCCAGGTCCCGTCAGCTAAACAATGTCGGCTGGTGGGCCCTCAGGGGAGGGCCTTCTCTGTGGCGGCCCCCGCTCTCTGGAACCAGCTCCCTCCCGAGATTCGGACTACCCCCACTCTACTGGCCTTTCGCAAAGCTATCAAAACCCGGCTTTTCCGACAGGCCTGGGACCATTGACCTCTGGTGAGGATAGATGAGGTCGGCCCATGAATGATGGATGATTGGGTTTTTAATTGTATTTTCCATTTGTCTTTTTAATCTTTTTAAACTTCTATTTCTATTTATATCTCTATTTATATTTCTTGCTGATGTGAGCCACCCAGAGTCCTTCGCGAGTTGGGCGGCATAGAAATGTAATTAATTAATTAATTAATCCCTTTTTCTTTCACTTGTGGGTTTTGTTTTGCTATTGCTTTTTTGATGCAGGATGCCTCTGAGTTTCCTGTCTGAATGCTAGTTTTAAAGCAGCTCAGGGTATGATTCTGCCATCCAGATATGCCATACAGCCAGCCAAGATGGGTCTAGTGAAATGTAAGTGTACAACAGTAAAGGGCTATTTGCAAAGTCTCCAATCTCATGATGTAAACCCGTTGACACAAGGAAAGAAAATCTGAGGTATTCTGTTTTTATTCTATTAATATCAGTTGCTGCTGCCAAAGAAATGTGGAATAATACAGTGTAAAGCAATGTAACAAGAAGTTCCTGTGAACCAGCTGAACTGACTAAATAATACCCCTGGCGAAACATAACCATGAATATCAGCCATCTTGAAAAGCTTATGGGGTAGACAATTCAAGATGATCATGTCTAAACCATTTCGTCACCAGCTTGGTTTCTTTCCTCCAAATGACGAGAAAACATTTGTTTTTTATTTCAGAGTGACTACCTTGAAATATAATGAATGTCTATATTTTGAACTTTATTCAGAATCTATGACCCAGAGACCTGCGAGAAAAATACAATGGTCTCACATTGGATTAGACCATGGATTAAATTGGCTATAGTTGTAGCAGAGGTGGGTTCCTCCCGGTTCAGACTGGTTCTATGGAACTGGTAGTAACTTGGTGGCCTGGGTCACTGGAACTAGCAGCGACCCAGGCTTGCCACGCCCCCAAACCGGCTCTCTTGGCGCCGTAGGTTTTTTTTGCTTCTGCGTATGCGGGCGCGCACGCACGGCGCATCAGGAAGCAAACCAGCAGCGAAGAAAATCAGAACCCACTCCTGAGTTGTAGTATTGTAGTTTCCATTTTAACTCCTATCTTATGATAGTGATGGAAGAGTGTTGCTGATTTAAATTGTTGGCAGCTGGAATCTAACAAAATCAGGAGAGACAAAATTATTCATTTAAATAAAACAGTTCTAACCTTGGTTCAAGGTGTTCATTTGACAGCAAGTAGCTTTTCCTTTTCGAATTCATCAGTAAGGACGATAACCTTGTTGAAATCTTGTTCAGCCCTAAATAAGGATGTGTGCAGTGTTTGTGTTTTGTACTGTACCATTTCAGTAAACACACCAAAAACAAAAATCATCCCTGGAGGGGATCCTAATATTTTATGTTTCTGGTAGAAATGTCATACGTTTTACTGCACACCAGAGAAATTTTCACAGGACACTTTCCAGAACAAAAATGAGTTTTGGGGCTGGGGGAGTCTTATCAGCTGAAAAACCAACCAGCAGAAGAACCTTTTCAGAGTACCACAGGTAAGTCTGATAAATGCAGGCAGCATTAAGACAGTAGCATAGGAGAATAGCATGGGTTCGAATCCCAGAAGGGTATGGCTAGCTCAGGGGTGTCAAACTCACGTCATCACGGCAGCATCACGTGATATATCGGGACTTTCCCCCCCTATGGGCATGGCCAGAACATGACGCATCTGACCCACGGGGCGCGAGTTTGACAGCCCTGTGCTAGCTGATGAGAGCTAAATAGCTTGAAATAGATCTATACTAAACTCCCTTTGCTTCTTTGTCGGTAAAATATAAATTCAACAAAAAAAATAGTTTGTCGCGAAAGCTGAAAGGCGAAAGCGGAAGCAGTATGCTCCGTCCTATATTTGGGTAGACCAGGGTGCCTTGATAGACCGGTCTCACCGGAAAAAAACATTTAGCATAGGAGAAGTGAATCAAGTGACAAAGTTGGGTGTGATGCCAAGAAGTTCCTAACCAGAGTGAATCAAGTCATCCTGGTGTTGGATTTCTGGAAGGAGCCGAGGTGGCGCAGTGGTTAAAAGCAGCACTGCGACCTTCAGTTGATTGCTAGTTCAGCAGTTCAGCTGTTCAAATCTCACCAGGCTCAAGGTTGACTCAGCCTTCCATCCTTCCGAGGTGGGTAAAATGAGGGCCCAGATTATTGGGGGCAATATGCTGAACTCTGTAAACCGCTTAGAGAGGGCTGTAAAGCACTATGAAGCAGTATATAAGTCTAAGTGCTATTGCTATTGCTATTGCTAAATTCCAGAGCTGCTGAAATACCAGCGGTCAGAACAGAAAATGCAAATGTGTTGCTTAGCTCCATTGACAAGTAAATGCAGTGCCAGATTGAAGTAACTCAGCATGGCTCTGGCAAAATTCCTTACACTCTTATTGCTGAGAGGACCATCCTGCAAAGACCATCCTAGATGAGTAGGGCTTTTTGAAAAGCAACCCCAAGACAAGGCTGCCAATGATGAGTTGTAAGCCTTCCATTTTGTCTGTATATGCTTGGGGGAGATGGGTGCTCTCGAAATGCAGAATATAAACAAACAAACAAACAATGTATATTTCATCTACAGGTGACATCGATCTTAGTGATTTTAATGTAACTTCACATTTATACGGGGCTGCAAAGAAATGGAAAGGAAATGAGTTGGGCACAGCGCTTGGGTTTCAGAATAGAGAACAGAGCTGGAAGGGACCTTGGAGGTCTTCTAGTCCAGCCCCCTGCTCAAGCAGGAGATCCTATACCATTTCAGACAAGTGGCTGTTCAGTCTCTTCTTAAAAACCTCCAGTGATGAAGCACCCACAACTTCTGAAGGCAAGTTGTTCCACTGGTTAATTGCCCTCACTGTTAGGAAGTTTCTCCTCAATTCCAGGTTACTTCTCTCCTTAATTAGTTTCCATCCATTGTTTCTTGTCCTGCCCTCTGGTGCTTTGAAAAATAAATTGACTCCCCCCCTTTTGTAGCAGCCCCTCAAATGCCAGCATACTGCTATCATACTGCTAGTCCTTCTCTTTTCTAGACAGGTCATACCCAGTTCCTGCAACTGTTCTTCATATGTTTTTTTCTCCAGGCTTTTAATCATCGTAATTGCTTTTCTTTGCACTTTTTCCAAAGTCTCAACATTTTTTCTTTTTTCTTTTGGTAATGTGGTGACCAAAATTGGAGGCAGTATTTCAGGCGTGGTCTTACTAAGGCTTTATAAAATGATACTAATACTTTACGTGATTTTGATTCTATGTGTCTGTTTATACAACCAAGGATTGTATTAGCTTTTTGCTGCTGCCGCACACTGCTGACTCATGTTTAAGTAATCGTCCACTAGGACTCCAAGGTCCCTCTTACAGTCACTGTTTTTGAGCCAGGTTTCGCCCAATCTGTACTTATACCTTTAAGTAACAACAGGACAATGCTAGAAAGTAATCAATGAATATTAATGCAATTATATCTTAAATAATACGTAATGCTGACTCCTATATATTAAGCTTCCTGAACTCTATTGCAGGGGTCTCCAACCTTGGCAACTTTAAGACTTGTGGACTTCAACTTCCAGAATTCCTCAGCCAGCAAAGCTGGCTGAGGAATACTTGGAATTGAAGTCCACAAGTCTTAAAGTTGCCAAGGTAGGAGACCCCTGCCTATTGGATGATTACTTTATTAGCATGCATAGGATTGGCTCAAAAGTTGCCCTTGTTCAGAGTTATGCTGTGGACTCAGCATTGGTAAAGAGAAGGAAGGACTGGGCTTGTGTCTTCTCCCCTGTTGTAGAAAGAGGAACTTGAGGGAAACAAATCCATCAGAAGGACTAGAAATTTTAGTTGGGAGAGAGGGACAGGGCTGACATTTTAGGGGCACTTTTAGGATACATTCTGTGGACATTCTTTAAAATCCAAGAAATTCATACACTTCTCACCACGGTTTCAACTCTTAACATTGTCCTGATTAATTGGAAGAAGAAGAGAAAAGTTATAACATGAGGAAGGAGGACATGGTACTGTTGTCTTGGCTTGTGCTGCATTGCAATGGAAAACAATCCTGGCAATTTTTTAATTGACCAGAAAAATAGACCAGAAAAGTCTTAAGAACAAGCAGCAACACTCCGGCATTGGACGAAATGGCAACGAATGCTTTATGAACAGTGTGTGCAAATGTGTGGGTTCATTTGTGTGAGTGGAGTTCCTGATCGGTGACTTTTTTTTTTTTACAGTATTTATATCCTGCCCTGATCTTGGTATACTCTGGGCAGGTTATGAGATCAACAACAAAAACATAAAAGTCAATAAAAATAAATTTATCTCTTGTTCTCTATTTTTTTTTGCCCACTCGTTACTTTGTGAACCAATTGATTGCACTTATTTTGGCTGTCTTTTCCTCTGCCAAATAGGTTAGGGTTAAGGTTATAGATCAATGGTTGACACTTACCTCTGCAAAATTATTTATCCATGCCCTAATCGCCAATTGATTATAGTCTTTATGCCTGCAGTGGGCAAAAACTTTTTTGGGACACGAGATTTTAGCACTAGCAGCAGTCAAGAAAAGAACAAGAGCCACACATTTTTTAAAAAAGTATAATTAATAATCACCCTGGGTATTATTTGTGCAAGTTCCGGCCACACACGGACTTAGCAGTCCTACATAAACCTAAAAAGAAATAAATCTCCACTGAACTCTGCAGAATTACTTCCAGGAAAGTATGCACAGAATTGCACTAAGGGTCTGTTTTGTTCAAAATTTCCTATTAGGGATATATGACTTATTTATTTAATTTGATTTATATGGCAGCCTCTCATGCCACTATGACTCAGAGTGGTGATTGATTTTTTTTTAAAAAAAGAACCCCATAATATAACATTTTAAAATATACAGTAGAAACATATAATTATACTGGAGAGTAAAAAGCAATACAGTATATAATAAAATTTTAACCTACCTGGGCTTCACTAACTTTATGATGCCCATGACTGAGGAACATCCATGTTTCCAATGCCTTTGGAAGGCTAACAAGGTCAGGGTTTGCCACGCTAAGAACAGGCAGATCTCCTTAAATCCATGTTATAATCTGGAGCATTTTCATTTCTCAAGTTATCACAGCCTACAGGTATGTGATCTCTTCTGCAGTTATATTGCAGGTGAAAGCATGTTTACTCAGAAGGAAGTCTCTTTTTAGGGTGGTGTAATTTTCAGCTAAGTATGCACAGAACTGGACTCCCCCCCCCCTATTTCTATTTTGTTTTTGATCCCTGGATTCATTTCAGTGACTGATACCCACTGTTCTAATTAAAGGCGGCAACCGAAGCTAGAAGGAACGTCTAATTACCTCTTCCTCTGACTAAAATGTCAGATTCTGTGTCACCCACACAAAGCCAACTTCAAGCTTGTACCCCAAGCCAATAAGATGACTGGGCTACCTTAATTGCAGACCACTGAAAACACCACCACACAGTAATAAGGAAATCACTGGCATCCATTTCAAAAGATTCAAAGAATTATCTGTAGTTGGGCATCCCCTTAGCCTGATGCATTATTACAAAAGCCCCTGCTTCTAACAAACAGCTGTCGCCACTTGAAGATTAGCCTAGGCCCCTCCCTTGCAAATTGTACCGTCTTGATGCCCTTTCTTTCTGTCCAATTATAAAGCGGCGCTAGGTTTTCTCATCAGCCATCTCCGTGTCTTCAAATGGCTTTTCAGTGTCAGACCTATCAGGAAATTAACTCATCATGCAGTGACAGCTGCTAATTTTTTCCCCTTACATGTCAGATAGATCGCCTGCTGAAGCTAATAATGAATCACCAATCCCTGATTAGAAGGTGCTTCCGAAACGTATAACTGCCATCGGAGCTAATTTTTTTTTCTTCATATAAAATGATATCACCCTAGAGGAGCAGAAAACGAATTGTTCTGTTCAACAAGATGGAACAGAGGTAAGCTGTTCAAAGTGAGCCGTGTGGGATCGGAAATTATGAGCTAATATTGTAGAGTATAAGAAGGAGTGAACATGCCACTTTTCTTTCTTCTTTTTTCATCTTACCAAATGAATTACTCTTTTCTGTTACATAAGCTATTCACTAGAACTAAGTCTGTTTTAGGGCTCAGGATGTGCTTTTGTCCTCTGCGTTCTTTGCGGTATTTTTCTCCGAAAACATACAAAGTAGAGAATACAGAGGAAAGAGTTGATGTTGTTGAGGGGTCTCTCTTGTGTTTCCCCTCGCTAACTTGCCAGTGGCTCAGGCTGCCAGCTGATGGTCCCCAATGTTTTTCAAAGCAGGATAGTTCAGATACAAGTTTTGGACGGCCTGAGGCAGGAAATCTCATCGTGAAGAACATCTTGAGCCAACGGTGTCTGCAAACATAACAAATCTCTCTCTTGAGGAAACTTTCTATCAATCTAGATGTTTTGAAGGCAACATTTATACATGACAACAGTGCTCACAGCACTGTTTATAACTCCCCGTGTGCATATTTCTTGGTATGTTGGCTTTTTGTGCCAGTTCAACTAACTTCCATGGTGAACTATTGCTGATGAGAGACAGAATATCATTTAGCTTGGAGCTTTTGTTTTGGTTAACATTTTATATCTATGAATTAACTTTCAAGAGACATTTCTTGAAAACATGGCAGAAAACATTGTGCTGGAAGCTATAAATGTTATGGGGAATGGCTGCAGATACTTGACAGGGCTTCCTGTTTTTTCTGTCTACTAGGGGGAAAGGATGCTAGTCATGTAAGTCAACCAAGGGATTATATTTATTGAGACTGGCTGACTATGATGAACAAAAATTCCACTGTATGTACATAGTTAACTATTTCATAAATAGGCAATGTGGGATCTTCCAGTTAGTTTGGATTACCATAATCAATGATTACTAGACACATTGGCTAGAGCTGATGGAATTTGCAGTCCAAAATACAACTACCCCTGTAATTCATTATCTCACCTTTTCTAAAATTACTTATTGCCATTTGATGTAGGCCCTGGTGATAGCTCAGAGAAAATCAAGATACTGTATACACCAATATACAGAATAAACATGACCACTTCTCTAAACAAGTGTCTCATTTTCTTCACACCACAGTATAACTGAGGTGAAATGCATATTGGGAAAGACGTGCTTTAAAATAATTTTAAATTTTAAATCCATATTTTTTTATCGTAGATGCACCTGCATTAGGATTATAGGAAACTGCCCTTCAATTCATTTTCTGAATTATTGAATGAGATGCTTGATATGTCTAGATTCCTAGAAAACAAATCTATAAAATCATATCAAGGCTAGGACCTCAGAGGTTTCATGTTACATATAGAATTTGATGCCAGGAAGTAGCTATGTTGCATAGTCTGAGGAGCATGAGCCACTCTGCTTATCAAATAGTCCAGAATCCCAGATTTCAAATAAATCCAGATCTCTCCTCCTGCCATGCTGAAGACAAACTGATGCATTTCTGCCCTTCAGGTGAAGCAGAGCAGAAGACTATGTCTTCCATAGCAAGGTTCAGATGCAGCCTTCCAAAGGCCTTGACTGGCAGATAGCGATAGCACTAGCAATAGTACTTAGACTTCTATATTGCTTCACAGTGCTTTACAGCCCTCTCTAAGTGGTTTACAGAGTCAGCATATTGCCCCCAATAATCTGAATCCTCATTTTACTGACTTCGGAAGGACGGAAGGCTGAGTCAATCTTCAGCCTTGATGTTTGTATTTGCTGCTGTTCATGATACCCCAAAAGAGAATTATAATGGAAGGAAAGACATAACTAAGGCATGAAGCTTAGTAATGTGTCACAGTATAAGCATGAGATCAAATATTTTGTTTGGAAGTAAAGAAGCCCAATTTGATGGTTTATGAACTATTAACAGTATTATTTTTTTTATTTATTTATTTATTTATTTATTTATTTATTTATTTATTTATTTATTTATTTATTTATTTATTTATTTATTTAATGGTTCTTATAGGCTGCCCAACTCCAGTAGGACTCAGGATGGCGTACAGCATAGTCTAAGAACAATATAAAACAGTAATAAAATTAAAAAGTTACAAAAGTTAAAAAACACATCAACATTCATACATGGGGGATTGCTCTCAATATCACCCTGCTTGCCGGAAGAGCCATGTTTTAATGGCTTTACAGAAGGCCAGCAGGGTGGGAATAGTCTGGATCTCTGGGGGGAGTTGGTTTCAGAGAGCCGGAGCCCCCACAGAAAAGGCTCTCCCCCGCGGGCCCCTTGTTTGGTTGGAGGGACCTGGAGGAGACCGACTCTGTGGGACCTAACTGGTCGTAGGGATGTATGAGGTAGGATGCGGTCCCGAAGATAACCTGGTCCTATGCCATGTAGGGCTTTAAAGATGATAATCAACACCAGTATCCTGGCGTCCAAACCTGGTGTCCTTCCTAAATATGTTTGTTGGGGAATTTTGCTCTTAACAAATTCAGAAAGTTTTCACTGGCTGATGTTAAAGTAACAAGAATATTGTATATTCAATAGAGGAGTGTTGGCTGAAGAAAAGATCTTTCTAGATTGGTGATAGCAAATGGGCTAAACCGGAAAACAAAAGGTAGAAGCGCATAACCTGGGTTTCTGGAGAATCTTTCTCAGCACTTCCAAGCCAATGAACACTTCTATATATATATATATATATATATATATATATATATATATATATATATATATATATATATATATATATATATATATATATATATATATATATATATATATATATATAATTTATGCAAAGGTCTGCTCTTTTCATTGTGCATACAATGTGATTGCTGGTTTGACACTGCAGGCTACACTGGTTTTATGAAGGATTAAATGCCACCTGAGACATATTTATCCTAAATAAATCACAAATGGTAAACTGCAGCATGTCAGTGTCAACACGCTGTATTGCTGTGGAAAGGTTAGCCATACAGGACTGAGCATAGCTAAAAATTAGCATCCAAGCCATAAGACCAGAGGGCTCCAGTTAACAGGCAAAATGATCAAGAAGAAATCTTTTCAATGAAAAACATTCCTTTGAGTACCTACGAGAATCTTGCAGAAGGCCATCATTTTGTAAAGGTCACTTTTATCCTGATAACAAACGGGAGTTGATCCTGTCATTGTTGGCTGAAGACAGTATTTAATAAGTAGTGAGCGGACTGTCACTTTTAAGAAGAATGAGCAAGTTAAACTTGGCTAATTGTGACTTTGAGTCTCTCTCTCGTTCTTTTTTTTAAATTATATTCTCCCTCTTTATTTTGGGGGGCTGATCTGACACATCCAACCTGGAAAATAAAAACAACAACACATTTGCCACTCTGACAAGCACATGCCCCTTGCAGCTAATTTTAGAAGAGACAATTGTGCTCTGACTTTTCGATAATCGGATGTATCATTTACGCGTCTTCTGCCCGATACTTTTGAATCATAAAAATTAGATAATTAAGATATTAAATTAAACTAATCAAGTTACTTCCCCTTCTCCTGGCCTGAAAGTTGCGAGTCCAAATGGGAACGTAATTTTTCCCCCCTCCCCTGCTCCTTTCTCAGATCAGACTGGGCGAGTAATCATGATGCCTAGTGGGAGTTCTGTAAATCTATGACACTTTTCCAGCTTGCTTCTAAATGTAAAACTAAGGCACTCAGATCCCCACATACAATTTGTGGGCCACAAATTTGCAGGCCTGTAATAAAGTCTATTTAATGCCAGCTCTGTGTATTGATCAACAGTGCATGTCTGTAAGAACTCTCAGTGGGATCTATTTCCAGATAAGCTTAACATTAAAAATGAGAATACACCTTTTAATGCTGGTTTTCTTTTTATTGTAAAGAACCAACTGTTCCCTTATATATGATAGTTACATCTCTTAAGGAAAAACAGAAGTTTTTATAGCAGAAAAATATTTTTTTAAAGCAGGAACTTACTTTAAACAATCAGAACTTATCCACAACTAAATCAACATTCTGATCCAACAAGAAATAGATCAAAGTCAACTTTTTGCACTTAAGATTAATGGCAGAATTTAACATGGAAAAGGGTCATCAAATATTTGCAAACAAACTGCAAAATGGTATATATTTGAACGATACTATTTTTCTTTTTTAAAAAAAAAAACCCAGCAATGATTATATAACAGGCATTAGCGAGTTCCTTTTGCTAATACCTCCACAAGAGTTGATTTCAGAGATATCTCAAAATATCCAGTGGGAAGTTCAATCACAATAAAATGTATTTTGTAAAAAAAGGCTTTTTGAACCACACCATAAATTTATTTCATTGTGAATACTGCATTTTGAGTAGAAATAACTGGGGCGTATTTAAACAGGTTTGGAATGTAAAATTATTGCATACATAGAATGCCTTAATCTATACATTGTTGATGTCTATGTCAATTGGGTGATATGAGTACAGTACCTGCATATTTAATTTGCTCTCCCTACAGAAAGTCAGATAAGTCAAATTCCATAATTAATCACAAGAAAGATAAAACTATCAAATGTCAAAATATAATGAAGAGGTGATAAGCAAAATAAACCAAACTATCTAATGAAGATAATTAAATTAATATCTCGGCAGTTGCATCTGTGTATGTTCTGATTTTATTTTGTACATTTTTCAGTGTCTATAACCAGTGACAGTCTGATCAGTGCTCATGCAAAAACAAGGAGAATTCCCTTTTGTATGTAACATTCCCAGAATGGTGATGCTAACACCGTATAAATGCATTGAATAGCAAATAGCATTTATAAATGCTTTATAAGTTAACAATAAAACATAATACATCTGATGTTTAATTCTTTCTTTTTTAACTTAATAGGTAGAGTATTTTTGTATCTTTTATAGTTCGCTGTTATCTCTTTGGCCCTGGATAATAGCTGTTTGTGAACCATCTTCTGTGTAAATGAGCATGCTACCTAGTTGTTCAACACTTCCGTCACAAGAATTTTGATTAGAATTTATAACTGTGCCAGCCTGCAAAAGTTCTTGAGTTTCCTCTTTCTCTATCACAGTATGTGAATATACTCTAGAGTCATTCTCAATTTCCTGTGGTAATTGTGTTACTATGTAATGAGTTGCACCACTGGCAAAGTTATTGTTAGACTCCTGAACCATTGCTTGAGCAATCTCCTCTGTGACAATGATCTGTGAAATTTCTCCATCTGCTTCAACAAAATCCATGTGTTGACTTTGGATGCTCAGGGTATGGCTGTCAGCCTCTTGCATTATTATTTGAGATCCTTCTCTAGATACCATATGCACGGTTCCTTCCTCATTCAAAATAACCTGAGTGACACCTTCTTTCATCAGCTGATCAGCTGCAGCTGTATCGCATACAGCGAACTGGAGGACTCCTTCAACCATTTTCTTGAAGGCGACTTGAGCATTTTCCTGAGATGAAATTATGGTAGACGGATGTACAACTTGTGTTACTACTTCCATGGACTGTTCTTCTTCAATTTCCTGAACACCATGGAACATTTGTGTTTCCTGTGTTATGTCATGCATAGAAATGGCGTCTGCTTCTGAATTTGACATTTGCAATGCTTCTTTGTGACAAAGCTGTGCACTATCCAAGAGTTCTGCTTTGTTCTCCACCTCACCAAGTTCTGTTACAGCACAAAGCAAAGCATCTAATGCTGAGACAGACTCAGGTGGGTGTACCCTTGATGTATCCAAAGACTCTTGTCTCATTATCTGTTGCACCACTGCATTATTTGGGGCTGAAGCCATCCCTAAGGAAACAGCATCTTCAAGAGCAGCTTCTCCTACAGAGCCTTCAACGACAACAAGTTGTGTTTTTCCATCTGACAATTGTTCGTTAAGTATTTGTTCTGGAAGAATACTGCTTACGTGAGAGCCATTTTGATTTGTAGCTATCAGTTGTCCATCTTCAGTTATATGTACCACCCTTGCCACTTGGCCAGCCATTGCCAAAGTTTGAAGGGTAGCTGCTGCTGTTTCTTCCACTGAGGCATCAATCGTGAAATCACTGTCATATCCCTGAATAATTATCACCTGTTGCACTTGTTCACTGGGTTGTGAATGCCTCCTCATATCATGAAGCATCTTATCACTGACTGGAGAAATTTCATCCAGAGCTAATGAAGAAAAAGGGCTGGTGGTTTCAACAAATGTAGCTCCTTGACCCTTCAGTCGACATTCATAAGACTTAGAAACTATACCTAAGAAAAGAAAGAATATTTTTTAATGTCAAAAAATAGTTTCACAAAATACAGGTATGAACAATATAAAGATATAAAAACCATAGATGATATGTGGATGCTATTCTCTTTTCAAGTACAGGTTAACTACTGTGATAAATTCTGTATCAATGGTAGCGAAGGGAAAACTCGTATATGCAAGGTAGTTCATGTCAGAGGAACTTACGAATCCTATTTCTTTCTAGCCGTGCCTAGATGTTTTTATATACTTTCATTAAATGTTTCACCAACAAATTTGTAAACCCGTTTGAATTTTCAATATTTCTGTACAAATATGACTTAAAATGTAATCTGTTTTTCACACATGCAATTGCATGAAGATAACTCCATTAAACAAATTAGTCAAAAACATTAGAAGAGCAACAAAGATGAGAAGAGCAACAAAGCAATGGGTGAAAACTAAACAAGGAGAGAAGTAACTTAGAACTAAGGAGAAATTTCCTGAGAGTTAGAACAATTAATCCGTGGAATAGCCTGCCTCCAGAAGTTGTGAATGCTCCAATACTGGAAGTTTTTAAGAAGATGTTGGATAACCATTTGTCTGAAGTAGTGTAGGATTTCCTGCCTAGGCAGGGGGTTGGACTAGAAGACCTCCAAGGTCCCTTCCAACTCTGTTGTTGTTGTTGTTGATTTATTTATTGAAGGAAATGATCTGAAGCTATAATTGTAAGAATTACAATTGTAAGATTCCTGAAGGTTATATTTTGTCTAAAGTTGCAGATGAAATTGCCCACACTGGGATACTACACTATTTATCAGTGGTAGGATTCAAATTTTTTTACTACTGGTTCTGTGGGCGTGGCTTGGTGGGCGTGGCATGGCATGGCTTGGTGGGCATGGCTTGATGGGCGTGACAGGGGAAGGATACTGTAAAATGCCCATTCCTATCCCACTCTAGGGGAAGGATACTGCAAAATCCCCATTCCCTCCCGATCAGCTGGGACTCGGGAGGCAGAGAATAGATGGGGTTGGGGCCAGTCAGAGGTGGTATTTACCAGTCCTCCGAACTACTCAAAATTATCGGTTCTCCAGAACTGGTCAGAACCTGCTGAAACCCACCTCTGCCATGTATGTTTTTTACATTTGCTTGTTTTGTTGTTTTTCTGGTTTTTTAAAAAAATATATTTTATTATCTTTCTCAGCTGTAAGTCTGAAATTGTCAGTCCAAGAAGCAAAGAAGCTGAGACCAGAAATGGTTCAGGTATCCTCCATATCTAAAACTGAGATACAAGCAGCCAGACACTACATAAGGCTCATTTAACAATTTAACCCTGAATTTTATGTACAATAAGCCAGATTACCTGATTCAACAGTATGAAATCTTCATTATTATCACTCCATTTTCTGCAATACAAGCAACATATCTATCCAAGTCTTATCCTTTTGAGTGTTCCACTTCAAGCTCTTAAATTCTGGTTTAGTTTCTACAGAGATATTTATTGCTATTGCCCAAGGTGAAAGTCTAATAGCAATCCTATTAGGGAATTTCAGTTGGCCAGGCTTGAAATATAATTAATTAATACCAACATGATTACCATGTTGTGAATTACCCAGGTGTGTTCCAAAAATGTGGGAGAAACATGGAATCTCTTCCGAGCTTAAATTCTGGTTTTTCAACCAAAAAGATTCTGAGATTTCCAAACTGGAAATACTGCAGGTGAAAATGCTGCTGACAAATCAATGTGTGGCTGACCCATAGAGCTAGAAGTTCAGGATAGAAGTATCAAAAGCAGACACAAAATCTGAAGTATGACAGGTAAGGGGTAAAATTAGATTTGAAAGAGGCCACTGCAGCTTCATCTTGATAGACAATCTTTCCCCTAGATCTGAAGATAAATTAATGAAAGAATTGTCCAATTTAATCCTAACCAATTTATTTATAAGCAATGAATTCAATGAGGTTTGAACCCTAATAAAGTTGTAGAGAAGGTATCTTCAGTTGTGTGAATCTATGCAGCAGACACTAAATTTGAATTTCTAATAGTAAAATCAGTTGATTATTTAATTTGCAATTATCCATTTGGGTTAACAATAGCACTGATAAATTGACTAGAGACTATATACAATGTAGTCTGTATTTTTTTTTTTAAATAACTATAAAATTCTTCGGCCAAGTCAGAATTACCAACAGTAGTTATGAAGGTACATAATGGGCAGCTTATGTATTGTAAGAAAATCTTAATAGAAAGGTAGATTTACACTTTGAAGATGAAGTTTAAACAAGAATCACAATCTGTTTAATAAAGGCTGCAGTTACATAGTATAATTAATCTGTAACAAAACTCCCCAACATAGAAACACTCTGTGCATGTTCTCAGATGTTATTTGCTAGATAATCACTGATCTCCTGGGCCCTCCTTACCAGCTGAGCTTTTTCCAGGTCAACTTGTTGCTGTGGAACATGTCCATAGAGCTGTGGACGGGCTAAATCAGAAAACGGTATGCAGTTTATATATCAATCCCACAAAGGAGCCACCATTTGTCTGGAAACAAATCTGTTTACAGTTGAGGAATAACTCCTCAGGATTGGGCTCGATTCTAGGTTCCATTTGGCTATCACTTAAACTTGAAAAGCTGGTTTGCTATGATTTACTGTGGATGTACAACATTGTCCTTGGAATGACTGTCACAACTCAGTAGCATAATGCAATAAGAATGAATCTGCTGAATTTAAAATCGAAGAAGATATACAAAGCGGTTACGTAAGATTGCTAAATATTGTTACTATAGCAGTCAAGAGCATGTGGCAACTACTTCAAATTATTTGCTCCTCTGTGAGGAACCTGGTTCCAGTACCTAGACATAATAATTTAGCAGAGTTAAACTCATGTGACCTTGTATTAGTATTAAAAACAACCTGGTCAGTAAGCAGAACCTATGCCACCTTACTGGCTTGCCCAAAGCAAGTAGCAAATTCAATGTGCATGCAAAATGAATCATCTACATTATATCATCCCTAACATTTCATATATATCTCAATACCATTTTTAATGACATTACTGAACTCATAGATGCATCAGGATTTTAGGTTTAAAAACACTGTTCCGGTTTCAGAATATCTCTATGCCAGCTATTAATGTGAAAGACTAGAATGCACCCATTATCAAAACAAAATTACATTACACCATCCTAGTTTTAGATGGCAAGACAGAAGGGAGCCTTTATGTCATTTACAGAAAAGTTTTTTTTAAAAAAAATTTAGCGATTGAAATATTTGTCCAAGTAAAACAGCATGATTGATTTGGCACCCACTGATGGATTAAATTCTGGCAAGGAAATTCTGGTAGGGAAGAGCGAAATTGTTTTATTTATTTATTTATTTATTTATGGTTTCTTATATGCCGCCCCACTCCCGAGGGACTCAGGGCGGCTTACAACACAGGAAAAATACAAGAAAACCAATAAATTCAATTTAAAATCAAAATATAAAAATTAAAAATTTCAATATAAAAGCACCATTCAACCGCCAGACATACCCGGGGGAGAGTGTAGATGGAATTAAGCTCTACCCCCTGCCTGCAGGAAGAGCCATGTCTTAACGGCTTTTCGGAAGGCCAGCAGGGTGGGGATAGTTCGGGTCTCTGGGGGGAGTTGGTTCCAGAGCGCGGGGCCAGCCACAGAGAAGGCTCTCCCCCTAGGACCCGCCAGCCGGCATTGCTCTTTGTTCTTTGTATCATTAACCTTATGCTCTTTCTCTATGGAAATCATACTCAAGATTCTCAGCTTGAAAAAAAAAAGAATGGGAGGGAGAACATAACACAAAGAGACAATTAAAAATCCAAACTGATTCATATTTCGCAAGAGAACGATGTAATTAATTTCCACATGTGGCTTGCTTTCGTCGACAAGATGTAGGCTCAGAGTTGTAATGGTCTTAAATCAAAACACAACTCTTGCTCCAATATTATCCGTTGGACTAATTCCACAGATAAAGTCTTAAGAGTGAACAGGCATGAAGTGACAGTGCACCAGAGCAGAATAGGAACAGAAGAAGATAAAGGAATATGTTCCCTCCCTTGACTTCTGAGGTAAATGCTGCATCTGTGATTTTATGCATGTCCAGTCTCTGCTCAGCAATTGAACGGGAGGTCTCTTGGGGGTTGAGTTATCCTGTAAATTCCTTGCAGCACAGATAATTATGCCATTCTGACTGCTTGCTTAATCTATTTGAATCCAGAGGTGAGTTAGGCCACTTCCTGACCATTAAAGTAAACTACATGGGTAAATACTGCTGTCACTAAAGGAGTGTGATGAAGCTTAACTACACCAACATCTTAACTTCGGCTCAGTGCAACCCAAGCTATTCCATCATAGTTCATAAATGCGATTGCAGGTCCATCTTTTGATTCAGCAATTTAATAACTTCGAGTGCTGTCAGTAGGGCTTTGAAAAATGGATCCTATAAAATGTAACAGCCTCAATCAGATTGTAAAAGATTCACCCACGGAAGATTCTCCCATTTTCAACTATAATGAATTAATGTTGAGCTGTGTAGAAGTTCAAGTGTCAGTTAAACTAATGGGAATCTGTAGTGTAGGCTTAAATTTTAACTGGGCCAAAAATTTATTGGGAACATCAAGTTCAATTTTAGTGATCTTCATGGTAAATGTAATATGTGTAGCTGAATGGATTCCCTTTGTTTTGAGAGGATAGAAGTTAACAGGAAAAAAATTGTAATTCTAGAGATATGTTTTAAGAATTAGTTGTGGCAAAGCATGCTTCCCCCCCCTACTTTCCTATTCATTTTTTTTTCTATTAAACATCACTGTATCAAAGAAATCTTATATTTTAGAAATGCATTTTAAACAAATGCTGGTACAAAGGAATGAAGAATTTTTGTTAGACATAACAATCATAAAAGTAAAATGCAAAGATGGCTATACTTGCTGTTGATCGTCATTACAAAGTATAAATGAACAGAATTACATTTTAAATTGATAAAACACAATGATGTAAGATTGCTATCTAGGGATAAAAGATCCTAGGGATGTGTTTCATACTGTATCTATGGATATCAGGATCGCAGAATTGGTTGTTTTCCAAATATTCTGTATTTTCAACAGAGCCTTTATTTATCAGCTGGCACTTGGAGCAATTATTTAAGACATGGAAAATCTCAAATATTGTGGGATATTATATCATTATTTGTATACTCTATTCATGTTTATAGGCCACCTTCTCAGCAAAACGGGACAAGATATGCTTTATTTAATGTGATTAATAAAGAGTGCAAATAAGATTTAGCCCAGCTGTGTTTTTGAAATCAAGAACTGAGTAGTTTGCTGTTGTATGTCTATATTATTTTTGTTACAGTCCTCATTTCCCTGGCCTCCACCCTCTTAGAATAAATACCTTATTCTTTTGTTAAGCTCACATTTAATTAAAATGTACAGGATTTGTGCAGTGAACTTGAATGAAACAAATAAAACAAGGGCCCCCCTCTCTTGAAGGCATACGTTGTGAATGAAAAATGTCATTACAGTCTAAATTTTTTTGCAGTAAACAGGGCCTACAGAGGGAAGTTTCCTCTGTAATGACATCCATAAAATACACAAATGGCACTTTTAGTACCATCCTGAATATGGCATTTTCTGTGCTCTACACACAATCTAAATGGTTTGATCATAGAGCATAATACTCCATTGGGTTTATAGAACAATCAATGTTCCATAAAATGATGTATTTATCCAATAGTAGGCTCAGCAGTTACTGGTGTATGACATTGTAGGACACTGGCTTTGTACTGTTCAGCAGCACACATGCTGGCTGTAAAACTTATCTAACACTACTTCAACAACTTCATCTCATTTGTGTCAAGTAATTTGTTGAAGCCTCAGCTTGGCTTAAAAAAAAAACTTGTAATAAAAATTCATAGAATTTTCAAGAGAATGAAAGCTGATGACAATAGAAAGGTCACATTGTGTCTCCACTAAAGGGGTCAAGGGTTATTTGCGGTTCTAAAACAGAAAGTAGATTTCATGCATCGTGTAGCAGATAAAGATGGCATTAAAAAGACTTGTCTCCAAAAGTAATGCATAACGTATCAGGAAAGTCGGGGTTAACGCAATATTGCATGTAAACCTTCACTTTGGCTTTACTTTTATACTTTAACAGGCATCCCTCTGGGCCAAGTGTACCTTGCTGATCAAGACAAAATCAAGGAAATGGACTAAAGAACATTGAGTGATATATGCATATTTTTAACTATATGTTTTGATGACTTTACCTTTTATATATGTGTGTGTGTGTTATTAAGGATTTTATCTACTGGGCACTGTGACATTACTCCTGCTGGTTATTTCCCTATTTTATGTTCATTGTAATTATTACAATTGAATATTTTAGATAACATTACATGAAAGACAATCGTTAGGCAGTATATATCGACCAACTGAAGTTACAGTGTTAATATTGAGTTTCGATGAAAAGTTTCTCAAAACCCAGTTCCAGTATTCTAGTTATCTTCCTTTTCTCCTTCTCTTTCACTTAGCCTTTGGCCAAAAGAAAATCAGGGGACTAAAATTGGTAGTTTAGCTTTATTGATTAGCCCATAGGCCGTATCAAAGTGCAGTTCCAAACACAAATGGTAGTTGATATGTTGGCTACCTCCATTGGGATAATGAAATAGAAATCCTGCCCTGTGGCTGGATGATGAGTGAAAAGAATACCAAAGGTGTGTAGTACTCAATGTGTTATTTTTTTAAATCATTTTCAGTTATGCCCATTTTTATTTATTTATTATTTATTATTAGGTTCTTCTATGCCGCCCTACTCCCTAAGGACTCAGGGCGGCGTACAACATTTTAAAAGAACACTAAACAATAAACATTCATTTAAAAACAATTTTAAAACATTAAAAAAGTTAAAAGACGTTCAACAACATACATACTGGGGGAGATCTCGGATAAAAACTAGTCTCAAAACCCTGCCTGCAGGAACAGCCAAGTCTTGATGGCTTTCCGGAAGGCCAGTAGGGTGGGGATAATTTGGATCTCTGGGGGAAGTTGGTTCCAGAGCACGGGGCCCCCCACAGAGAAGGCCCTCCCCCTAGGGCCCACCAGCCGGCATTGTTTGGCTGACGGGACCTGGAGGAGACCCACTCTGTGGGCCCTAACCGGTCGGAGGGAAGTATGAGGCAGAATGCGGTCCCGGAGGTAACCTGGTCCTAAGCCATGTAGGGCTTTAAAGATGATGATCAACACCATGAATTGTACCTGGAGACCAATGGGCAGCCAATGCAGCTGGCAGAGTATGGGTGTTACGTGGGTGTATCTTGACACACCACGCGCAGCCGCATTTTGCACCAGCTGGAGTCTCTGAATACTCTTCAAGGGTAGCCCCATGTAGACGCATTGCAGTAGTCCAATCAAGAGGCGACAAGGGCATGAGTGACCGTGAGCAGAGCCTCCTTCTCCAAGTATGGTCGCAATTGGTGCACCAGGCGAACCTGTGCAAAAGCCCCCCTAGCCACAGCTGTAAGATGTTGATCTAATTTTAGCTGTGGATCTAGGAGGACTCCCAAATTGCGAACCTGTTCCGAGGGAGTTAATGTTCTTCCCTCAAGAACCAAGGAGGGACAGTTGTCATAGTCCTTAGGAAGCAATATCCAGAGCCACTCAGTCTTGTCGGGGTTGAGTTTGAGTCTGTTTCTCCCCATCCAGGTCCTAACATTGTCCAGGCATCGGCACATTATATCGACTGCCTCCCTGAATTGAATTTATGGGAAGTTATTGTAGGAGATGACCAGGTGGCCCCTGAGGGTGGGGTCAAACACCTCATCAGTTTGGAATCCTTCCCACAAGAGATCTAAGTCCAGTCCTCCCCCATAAATTCTGTTGATCCTTATCTAGAGCCAATTAGGTTTGACCATTAGTAGATCAGATTCTTGTGTATAAGTAGAATGAAATAAAGTTCTACTGCTCTGAACTCTACTCCTGTTCCTGGTTTCTTGCGCCTAAACCACTTACTGAGCATATACTATGCAATGAATAGAAGTAGTTAGAAATTTTATTCCAAAAGTCTTATTGCTAGAACTATTCTTGTTATGCTTCCCAATGCCCGCAAATGTCTTCCAAAGCAACCTGTATGAGAGTAATCATAATTTTTCTCTAACTGTTCATAAAACAAGAGTAGGAATAAGACATCATTTTTATGGCTCTAAAACAAGCTGAACTAACTGGGCAGATTTTTTTTACCCAAAGAGCAAACATGTAAATAATAAAATTATGCTAACTTTGCAGAAAGCAAAGGGGTTAATATCATTCTTTTTTGTTTTATTATACCAAGCTAATTAACAGGACAACATATTCACATATAAAATGTTTTTAATAATAAAAAGAAGGAAAAGAGTAAAAAGGGGAGGCTGGAAAATAACATAACCAACATCACCACTCTAAAAACTGAACCATGTCAATTAAAAGTCTTCTTCCTTGTCCCTTTGTTGAAAAAGCAATTAATTCATGTATTGGCAGACAAGATATATCAACAATTCATTGCTGCAACTCTGTTATAGATTTCCCTTTCCAGTGTCCTATGATAACTCTTTTAGCCAGCAGGTGTTTATTTCACTCTGAGGAAATTGTGAGAGGAAGTCAAGCAAAACTAGCTGTATTATTTTGCCTGTCTTAATGCAAGTGTGCAGCCACCTGAAGTTTTTTTTTAGTGATTCTACAAAGCTATTCCCATACTATTATTTACTTAGTTGCTTGTTTTACTTACAAGCCGCCTCAATTTCCAAGCAAATCTAGCCAGTGTACACAATGTTACATTATGATTACTGCAGTTTTTAATCCTGGCATAGCATGATTTGCCCCCTTCAAAGGGACAAGTCATATTAGAAATAGACTTCAAACCAGGGGTGTCCAACTTGGCAACTTTAAGACCTGTGGATTTCAGCTCCCAGAATTGGAGTTGCCATGTTGGCTGGAAATTCTGGGAATTGAAGTCCGCAAGTCTTAAAAGTTGCCAGGATTGGACAGCCCTGCTTTAACGTTTTTGATAGCACTGCTAGTACAATTCCATTACAACTCAGATATTCTAGCAACCCGAGGACAGGACGGGCACAGAGTTTTCAAAATGATTTCCCTTGATAACATTAGCAATTGATAAATAACATTGCCTGAGAACAGGTGTTGATAGCTATTGAGAGTATGCAAAGAGTTCTATGCTTTAGCTGCCAAATGCCTGTGCTCAGGACGGGGAGTGATGGTGATGTCAAAATGGCAGCCATGACCATGCAATCCCTTTTTTACATGCATCAGACATACAATGCACATAGGAAGAGGCTCGGGACTTTGACTGTATGCTTGTAGGCATCATATCAACATTTTTGATAAGGTCAATCAAACAGGGAAACATTTCTAATGAGACTTCTATCAATTCCTCTACAGTACAGTATGTTCTGTGCTTACAAATCGAAACTGTGCCCATATTATCTTTGCCAGCTATTTTTAAGCCTATGTTACTCTGTGAAGAATCATATGCATACACATTGCTACGAAAATAATTTATACTATCAAAAACAATGACAACTAGCAGATAGTTTACAAGATAGTATTGTATTCTCTTGGGTAATTCCACTGAGAATTTGGGGTTTTGTGTTTAACTTGGCTCCTTATGTTTTCTTGTTAGTGCGCTAAAACGATTACTGTCATAACTTGCTAGTCATATCTATGCTTTGTTTATAAATGGAAGCACGGTGCAGTATACTGTCATATCTTTCCAGAGCAAATTATAGGAAATAACCATTTATCTTCATTGCAGACACATTCTTATGTTTGGTAGAAAACAAACCAGTATTCACCAACTGCACAGAGGCACCATTAAAATCAGATTTACAGTAAACAGAACCTGCAGCTGGGGTAAAACACTGTTAGTATTTTAATTATCAGCAAGGCTTTTGGAGGTCTAACATCTGCTCACAGCCAAAAGACAGCAGCTGTTTGTGTACACATGAAACAATGTGAATTTTTGTCTATAAATATTAAAATATACTGTATGTGGTGTATATGTTGCCACAACACTCTTATTAGGACTGTCATGTCTATGGGGCATCTAAAACTCTTTCTTGCTTCTAGTAAATTCAGAGCGAGCCGATTCCCTTCAGAAGAATTAGAGCCAAAGACAGCAGAAATTCTTGAATCCGTAAATTGAACATACTTACAGGGGTTATTTAACTATGAAAATGCTTAGAATCTAAATCCTCACAAAATATCAGTTCTGATCACTGCACTTCCAAATGATATCAAGGAGAATAATGTTGAGGGCCAAATCCAATACTTTTTTTAAATATTTATAATCTTTATTCTCTTTACAATTCTCAAAGATATTTTTGAATGGTTAATATCGAGAGAGCACCAAGGATCCTTGATTTCAATGCTGAGCTACAAATATTCTCTTACTTGCACTACTGCAACAGAGTCTACATACAGCTGTTTTTGAAGATGACTCAAATGTACAGAAAGTAACAGCCAGGTTGTTGGGAGCGTCCTTGATTTTTCTAAAAAGATACTTGTATTGGTATAGCAATTGTGTTTATGGTTGTAATATCATGTTTTATCTGATTCTGTAAACAGAATCAAAACAGTTTTGATGCAGGTATGCAAATTTCCACAAATAATATTCAATATTCCAAAATCCATCATGCATTTGTAAAGCAACTTGAAAAAGCAAATTGATACCTGACTTTATCCTTGAAAAACAGCATATGTTTACTGCAATGGCCCGATTCTTAATTTTTGTCAACATTGTGTTTTGAACTAAGTTGTCCAACAACACAGGCTTTGGTGCAGTGTTTTGCTCTCCGACAAAGCATTAGGAATAGCTGCCAATCAAATGAAAAAAAGATAGCCAATTTGTCACATCTTTTCACTGCCAATCTATGAAATGTGCTTAAACACATTTTGTTAATACTGACATATGCTCAACACTATTTAGCAATTTATTTCAACAGTTCTCAATGTCTTAGAAATTTTAGCTGGGGATAGCAGGGTTTCCAGTTGAACACAACTAAAAACAGATATCTTATCTCAAACAGTTTTTTAAATGTGTTGTCGTTTGCAGTATGCTATTGGGTGTTTAAGTTATTTTGACTTCTCTGTGATGGTTCTCTTTATTCTATTCATGCTTGAACTCTACAAAAAGTGGCTGGGGAAGAATTTTATGGACATATAAGAAGAGCTTCTGCCAGCAATTGAGATAAAATATCTAACAATGTTGCTGATGGAAGACACATGGATGCCAAATGATGCTGTTTTCAAAAACTTCAAAATTAACTCCTTTTAGTAATAAGGTCCTCCTAACATTGCTACTGTTATTAAATCTATCGATCCTTTAAAAAATGGATCAAATGCAGAAACAGAAAACACAGGCAACATAAATATTCAATCTACTTGATAGGCCACAAGTGAAAGTGTGTTGCTTAGGTTCTATTTGCTAAAGGATAATTTAGGATGCATTTAATACAGCCTTTAGCTGTAGTTGATGAAAGATTTTTTTTTATGACTGCACTTTTCAGTACATTGTCCATGGATGTATATTCTCTCAATCAAACATCAATATATCAGTGCCCTTCTAGTCATTTTTTATCTCCAGAAACAGTAGTTCTCATGCACAGAAATTTACTCTCTGCTTCTTATATTCATGGATATTAATTAGCACACTGCATTGCATTGCATTGTATTGTTTTGCTTTAGGGGGAAAAATTTTTTTCACTATGCTATGAGACTTCCCTATGATTGGGATTGTAATCACATAAACTGAAATCACTTTCTCCCCCATATCCATTTTAATCCTTAAGCATACTTTCTAAAGCAAATTAATACCTCACAAATGATACAACTGATCGAACAAAGCTGATTTTTCATTTCTGTTCAATAGATGTTATTCAGCAGACGTTATTCAGCAGTATCCAATTGTTTCTAGAGCTTATATATGTACATAAAATGCAAGGCTGCTTGTGATTTTAGACCCTATAATGGACATTCAAACTGCTTTTGAAAGGATAGCATATACAGTATCTTACCCACTAACAGAAACCTTCAAAAAATGGAAATCAAAGGTGTTGCATGCTGAGAAAAGTTTTTCTCATCTCATCTTTCTTTATTCTTCTCTTTTCTCTCTACGATTACTTTAAGGTGAAGATCTTGAGGTGGATTAGTATCGCTGCCACCATAAATAACACTGAATATCACAAATGCTGAACTTCACTGTGAAATGGAGACAGCTGAGCTAGCCAACAGGTAAACACCCAGACAGAATTGTAGGTTCCTAACCTTAAACCACAAATTAAGAAGGATGACTTTTCTTTTTCAGAAATACTTTTAGAGCAGGGATGTCAAACTCAATTTCATTGAGGGCCTCATCAGAGTTGTGTTTGACCTTGGGAGGCCGGGGTGGGTTTGGGGTGGGGTGAGCATGTGTGGGGTGGGCGTGGGCAGCATATAACTCGTGTTGAGGGTGCCTGTAGTGGCCCAAGCGCTCTGCCAGCTAAAATGGGCTCCTGGGCCCCGTTTTCGGCCACAACGGCCTCCTGCAGCCTCTGCCAGCAAAAATGGAGCTTGGAAGGGGCCTCTTGGAACAGAAGACCATCACGGCCAAAAACAGAGCCTGGGAAGGCTGCGTGGGGCCCTCCCGAGCTCTGTATTCACTGGCAGAGGCACAGCGGGCCGGTCCTTTGCTGTTTCCAGGTGGCCCCACGGGCCAGAACTAAGCACCCTGTGGGCCAAATCCGGCCCACGGGCCTTGAGTTTGACACTCCTGTTTTAGAGTAACCCTTCTTGCTATTCTTTTTTCTTTCTTTTCCCCATTCTTTAGATTCATAGATCTATCCTGGGAATGAAAAACAATATTATTTCTTTTGTCTCCTTTAAAAACCCACAAAAAATTTGTGGCAGATCCTTGGAATGAACTTAGGTACTTCAACTCCAAATTTACTGTAAATGTGTTCTCTGTGATTTCAAATCATCTTATTCCTTCTGAATTTAAATGCAGATTTCTAACGCGTTTAAATAAACAGTATTTAAACCTGTTCGTTCATCAAATGCAAACACTGCACATTAAGCAGGGAATATCAACCATTCATGAAAATGATGGGAAGTGACACCAAAGTAATAACATGATTACAGGTTTATGGATTTCTGAAGTCAACATAAGCCAAATCCCCCCCTTCCCCAACCCCTTATGTGATTTTAGCAGATGAGATGTTTCAGTACAGTCTGTTTTTGATCTGAAATGCATATAGCACATTCAGATCATCAGTCCTGTAACTTGAAAGACTGCTAGAAGCATTTGGAGGTCTAACAGAAAACAAGAAACGGCATGAATTGGGAAGGAAGCCAGTATGACAACTGGGGACAAGGGGCACAATAAGGCAAGAAGTGAGACAAATTGTAGCTTATGGATGCTACCAGCAAGCCTTCACAAAATAGTCACATGGAAAGCATTGTGCAGGAACAAAAGGCCGTAATGATAGAATTGGGCTTTTTTTTTTTTGTTTCGGAAAGCAGCCAGCCACAGATGGGTCTGTCATACCGTATGCTTCCTTTTTAGGAAACCTCAGCTACTGTCACTTGGCATCATGCTTATAGACAAAGGAAGCTACAGGCTGAAGTGTGAAGAGGGCAAAGGGACTACCAAATAGGTCTACAAATACCCCAATTTTTAGTATGTTCCATTCGATCAACTGGTCACCTAGAATTCTAGTTAAACACCATGCTGTATAGATTTCACTTGTCCTTTAATTGCATTCATACATTTTCATTTTAAATTAGATGACATCTTAAGTAGCACAAAAGCCTTCAGCAAAAAAATATCATTTTCTAGATATAGCTGCACTCTTTCTTGGCAGTTTGCAAACTAAATGAAATGAATCCTCCTTTTAACATATGGGCAAAAGTATTTGCTGTATGTAAATGAAACTGATACATTTAGGCTGTAAACAAATATATGAAAAAAAAACCCCATTTCTCTTGGATGAGTTCAAAGGCCAATCCTGGAAAATTTCTCATAGAAGGGCTTATATTAGTTAATCAATTCTCATTAGCATCCTATTCCTATCTGGAATTTTTAGCCTATCCAATCCTAAGGGCTTAAAATTATAATTCACATTATATAATCTTCAGAAACATAGAGGAAAATTAGCTGACTGAAGTGAAATCTTTATATAGATATGCATTCATTTCAGTTCAATCCTCAAATCCAGAAAGAAGTAGTTCAGGTTATTTTTTTGCAAATCTCAAGTATCCAGTAGTTGCAAGAGAAGGAAACAGAGCCGCACATTTTAATTTTAAGATCCACTAAAAATGCTCAGTTTAAATCAGGAGTAGGCTGCTACAGGTTCGCCTGGGTTCGGGAGAACCCGTAGCTAACATTATGGCCGGTTCACAGAACCTCCAAATCCCACCCCTGGCTGGCCCCTCCCACCCTGCCTGCCCCTCCCAACCCACCCCGCCCCTCCTAGGAGTCTCCACGTGGCCCGTTTTGGATGCAAGGTAAGTGCAGGGCACGTGCGGACGCTCAGAGAGGGGGGGAAATGGGCCTCCCGGAAGCTCCGGAGCACCTCCGGAGCCTGGGGACGGTGAAAAGCCCCCCCCCCGTGGTGCAGGAGGTCGACTAGGCCACAGCCACCATGGCCACGCCCGCCCAGCAACCGGGCAGAGAATACATTGCTGAAATTTTTGAAGCCCACCCCTGGTTTAAATACTGCTGAGTTTAATGCGGGTAAAAGAGGCTCTAAGCTCAATACTTATGTATGGTTTTCTCTCACATAAGATTCCTCCGTCTCCCACCATTCTTTTCTCGTTTATAAATTTGGTAAATTCACACAACTTTGAAATAAAGTAACAGTACTAAACAGACTGCCAGGTTATGGTATCCAAGCACAGACAGTATATTTCATTGCATTTCTACTACCTGTACATGCACCCACAAACTCAACAATTTTATAAATATAGAAGTGGTGAAGGTTTTTTTTTAAAAGGAAAACCATTATTTGGAAGGAGATAAGGGGCATTTACCAGAGGCAAGCAAGCCTATTTTGACATTTCAAGGTTAAAGCTGACCTCTGCTATTCTAGTCTTCCCTGATACTGGTTTCTCTCTCATTACACTTTTTAAGATAAATGGGAAAATTCAGGGTGAAAGAAACTGGAGGCCAGGTAAGGATTAAGATGAAAGCAGTAAGTTGGTTTTGAACCATATCTTGATTTGGCTTTTCTGAACTTGCATTCCTTTTTCTAACACCCTTATTTCATACAAATGTTGTGTTATGCTGCTGTAGAGGAATTCTGGGAGTTGAAGTCCATACAACTTAAAGTTACCAAGGTTGAGAAACCGGAATGGTTGCTGGGGATTTTTCTACAATGAGAAGAGATCCTATGTGCCTATTCCCTTTGGTTATTTCCATAAAGTTTATCTTTCAACAATAATGATAGATTTTGCAGTTACATAATCAAATAGAGAGGTCCTTGCTTTGGACAAAATCAAGAGTACAAATAGTTGCAGACAATGGCAAGGGAGAGTTCAACTACCATGTGGACTTTGGAATGGTCTAAATTTCTTGGTAGCAGACAGTTCATCTCATAAAATCAGATGTTAGTACAGAAAGATACAGCCACACATTCCTTTAGGACAGGGGTGGGCAAACTATGGTTCTTTGAGGACCTGTGGATGTCAACTCCCAGAATTCCTGAGCCAGCCATGCATGGCTGGCTCAGGAATTCTGGGAGTTGACGTCCACAGGTCCTCAAAGAACCATAGTTTGCCCACCCCTGCTTTAGGATACAGGATCTACAAGAAGGAACCCATTAGATAACATATTAAAAGATCCAGAGAGAAGGGCTTATTGTTTCTGAAGTAGAAATCTTTGGCGCAAGGAACATCAAAATGTTGGCAAAGGATATCAGCAAAATGTCCAAAGTGTAGTGCATATAATGGATTTCTTGTCTTCTAAAATACTGTGTTCTAGGGGGGAAAGTCTGAGGAAAATGTGAGAAAATGTTAGGCTTTATGGTTGTGAAACGGTTTTAAGCAGGGGTGTCCAGCCTTGGCAAGTTTAAGACTTGTGGACTTCCACTTCCGGAGTTGAAGTTCAACTTCCTCATGGCTGGCTGGGGAATTCTGGGAATTGAAGTCCACAAGTCTTAAAGTTGCCAGGGTTAGACACTCCTGCTTTAAAAGTTTCAGCAGGCTCAGCCAGTATTTTCCAGCAAGTCTTTAACTAAATGGATACTATGAGAAGGGTTGCATAGAATGAGAAAACAGATTACAACAGTTACATGGGCTGTAGCAGCTCCCTTGGGTAACGTGACTCTACTGTTATGAAAATTGCAATAGAGACATTTGTCATTACAGTGCATCAGAGATGAAGCCAACAAGTATTCTGTTCCAGTGGAGCCATGTGGGTTCAAATGTCACAGTTTTCATTTTGAGATCTCTGGTGTCTCCTATTCATTTTTCTGGATAATACACAATAGTTTTTATTTTCTCTTCCTTTAGCCTGAATTTATAAACAATTCCACCGAGAAAGCTGGAAAAAAGGAAGATGGCAGAAGAAGTAATCATACTCACAGAGCAACTTATCAGTAGTTGCTCATCAGACTAAATTGAGGTTTTCCAGTGGTACCAACAAAGTTCAGGCCTGAGTCATGCACTTTTCAACATTTTGATTAATGACTTGGATGAGAGGATAGAAGGAATGGTTATGAAATTTGCAGATGACACAAAATTGGATAGGATAGTTAATATTCCAGAACATAAAAATAAAATTCAAAATGATTTTGATAGGTTAGAAAATGAAATTACAGAGAAAAATGCAAAATTGTTCACTTGGAAAACAAAACAAAACCCCCAGTGCATAGTTATGGGATTAGAAATACCTTGTTTGGCAATTGTTACCAGTTTTTTAAAAAAATCTATGAATAGTAGTAGTTGATTGCAAATTGAATATGAGTCAATAGTATAATATGGCTGTAAGAAAAAGAAATACAAGTTTGGGTGCATTAAAGGAAATATAGTTTTTTTTTAAATCATAGAAACTATTACTCCTACTTTAGTTTTGCCTTGCTCATACTCCCAATTAAAGTATTGTGCCTGGTTTGGGGCACTAAAGAAGGATTCATTTCAGACAAACTGGAACAGATTCATAGGACAATGTTTTTAGAAATTAAGGCCTAGGAAAATATATACAATGGGATTGTTTGCCCTTAACAATGGGATATGATCGTTCTCTCTAAGAATCTTAAAAACAGCTACCGTATTTTTCGGAGTATAAGACGCACCGGAGTATAAGACGCACCTAGATTTTAGAGGAGGAAAACAAGGAAAAAAGTATTCTGAACCAAATGGTGCAGTAATATATTATTTAATAAAATACTAGTGTAGCAGAATACTTTTTACAATCATGTATACTTTTTACAACCATGTATACTTTTTAAAAACTTCAAACTTGACAGCTTTAAAACTAGTGGACTTCAACTCCCAGAATTCCTCCTCCAGTCATGCTAGCTCAGGAATGGGAGTTGAAGTCCACAAGTCTTAAACTTGCCAAGTTTGAAGACCCTTGCACCCCTAACCACTTCAAACTTGACAGCTTTAAGACTAGTGGACTTCAACTCCCAGAATTCCTCCTCCAGTCATGCTAGATGGTGTAATTAGAAGGCAAAAACGCCCCAATTTTTGCAAAAAACGGCCTGTTTTTCGCTCATTTTTTGGCAAAAACAGGGCATGCAGGGGATCTGGGAAGCCTGCAGAGCACTCCTAGGGGGTGGGGGAAGGCAAAAATGCCCCAATTTTTGCAAAAAACGGCCAGTTCTTTGCAAAAATTGGATGCGGGGGCGGGGCTTTGGGAGGCTAAAAATTGCTGTATTCGGTGTATAAGACGCACCGACATTTCCACCCTCTTTTGGGGGGCAAAAAGGTGCGTCTTATACTCCAAAAAATATGGTAATTAGTAGAATGGCTTGCCTTCAGAAGTTGTGGGTGCTCCATCACTGGAAATTTTTAAGAAGAGACTGGACAACCATTTGTCTGAAATGGTATAGGGAGGGGGTTGTACTAGAAGATCTCCAAAGTCCCTTCCAACTCCATTATTCTGTTACATGCTTCTGCAGCTTGAAAATGTTCAAAAACTCCTGCCTTAAAGGGTGCTACATAGAAAAAAGGCCAAGATCTGTTTGTTCTCTATATGCCAGAATGGAGTTAGTTATAGTTATAAATACATATAAGCTACAGGAGAGCAGATTCTGATTAAATGTTTGAGGAAACAATTGTCTCATGGTAAGCAACATTACTCAGAGAAACAATGGACTCCACTTTATTGAGTGTATTCAAACAGACACTGAACAGCCATTTCTCAGCAAAGCGTTATTCCAATTTCTTCTGGAAGTTGACTCAGAGGTCTAAATGGCCCTCTCCAATTTGGATTTTTAACATGAAATTCCAAGGCTGGACGGAGATAAAACTAATGTATGTTGATATGATATGATTTGTAGATTGCCATCAGAATAAATATCTTTTACGCAGAAGCTTATTGTTCTTATAAAAGCTTGTCCTCTGATAACCTGAGGTAGTGGTGCAAGCTTTAAGCTAGACAAATCTATTTCTGTTTTTAAAAGCTAATTGTCACGGCAGTGCAATTTCAAAGCAAAGTGGTGTGCTTGGTGTTCTCATTTGCATGACAATACCCAGAATCGTCTTGTACTTCACAGCTATTTCATGGAAGTGGTGATGATGTGAACAAGTTTGGGGAATAAACCCAGTCATGTGCCTCTGCTTTGCCTGTGCCATATCATTGGTTTTGTTCTTCAGTGTGTTTTTGAGGGGGACAGAAAATGCAAAAGAACTACCTGTAATGTTTCTGATCTACTTTTATTGGTCATCCAAACAATAGCTGTTGGGATGGTAAATTTCTATAGCCATCGATTAACTGATCATCAGGTTCTCTTGTGAATATTTTCTCAGTGCTGACATTAGTCATCTATGGCTCTGTCAAGAGAGCTGTCATAATACATTAACTATCAATTAAAAAAATGAGACAATTAACTTCTAACATGTTGAATTGAATTAAGAAAACAATTGAACAAAGCTAATTTTATTCATCCAGTCTCCCTCACTCTCTCTCACACACTCTGCTTGCTGTGTAAAATAAATTCACTACATTCATTTAATGCTCAGTGTAGAATTTCAGATTGCTCTATTGTGTGGATTTCACTGTTGAGATACTGGAACACTAATTGTCAGTTCCCACTGATCAAAGTAATTTGGTTGAATAATTGGTTTACATACTATATTTTATTTGTATCCCCCACCCGCAAAGGGAAGAAGAGAAGTGTTATAATAAAAGATGATTTAAAGGGGAGACAGTATTTCCACAATCACCACAATCTGGTTGCAATTTAGCTAGGAATATATGTTTTCTGAGCAATAAACACTATGATGTGGAAAATAAAACACCTGACACAGTTTTGGACATTGGGGTTCAAATTATTAAAACTATACACATTTCTTTTCAGAAAGTAATCTCTGTCTTTTAATATAATAATTCTACCATATCTACTAAAACTTAAACTCTTTTTTTAAATAGTGGAGATTATTAATTTATGGCCTATTTATGTTGTTAAATGTTTAAAATTATTCATTGGGAAAATTGTTTGTTGTCTGAGCCTAACATTTTCTGAACCAGCAGCTTTAATTTTATTTCTTTTATATACAATAAGCTCTCCAAATCCTCAAATCCTACGCAGTTTTCTTCAGATGTACATCCAGAAAGCTCATATCAGCCTTATTAATTCAGCTGTTGTGTTTTTTTTAATTCAAGATCTAGAAACTGACCATCGAAGTAGAAACAATTTTCCTCAACTATTTCTGGGCATTGTCTGTTCAAGAGGATGTAGGCCAGTGTTTCCCAACCTTGGCAACTTGAAGATGTCTGGACTTCAACTCCCAGAATTCCACAGCCAGCGAATGCTGGCTGGGGAATTCTGGGAGTTGAAGTCCAGACATCTTCAAGTTGCCAAGGTTGGGAAACACTGATGTAGGCATTTGTGGTCAGCAATTTGCAATTTCAGAAATTATTCTTTAAGTGCTTTGTAAATCTTTTGAACTCATTAATTAAGTAGCAATATGTCACTTATTTTATTTGATACAAAGGAATTGATTAAATTATTGCTGACTCTATAACATAAAACAAGATTCAGTCATTTCTTTTACCTTGGTGATATACTGCCTAACCGAGAAGGATATAGTCTCAAAGAGTTGCCTAGTTCCAAGATAAAAGTATAATATACTACTCGAAAGCACTATCATTTGAATTAATAAAAGTACATGTGTTTGGCCTCCAGAGGGTATCTCTCAGCCACCCTTTCACTGTGGTGTGATAATACACTTCTGCAGTCTATCTCAAATGTAATATTTAATTATAAAATATAATGCTTAGCAGTTGTTAAATCATGTTTTGTGACCATATAATGTGACTATTGAATTTGTTTCCAGAAAAAAAAAGTTCGTCTTCAAGAATATACAAACAATTTCCTTAATCCCATCAATTCACCTGGATGTTAGCATTCTTCTATTTCCCTCGACTATGCCTAGCAAAACATTTCCCCCCAAGTTTATCATTGGTTTAAATCACATGACCACTAGGTGTGTTTTTGGTTGCTCATCATCACCTTAAGAGAGAAGCCTTAAGAGAGAACCTTAAGAGAGAAGCCATTTTTTATCTGGTACAGTCTGATTCTTATTGCAGATCATACTACTCCTCTCCAAACCCACAATTTGAAGATGACTTACCTTTTTAATTTACTTTCATTGTTTGGCCTTTAATCTATACATTATATCATCTGTATGTTTCACATGTTCCTATAGAGCAGTGATGGCTAAGCTTTTATGTCACCGCATGCCGACCTGCATGCCGGAAATGGCATGCAAAACCACCCCGCCTGGACCGCGTGGCCTCGCTGCCCTTCAAGCGTGCGGGAGAGCCGAAACCTGGAAGAGCAGCATTCTGGCGCGCATGTGCGCACTGGCACCTGAACTTCCAGTTTCCGGCATGGACGCGTGCTCGATGAACGGCTGGCTGCTGCACGTGCGTGTGATGGAAACCCAGAAGTTTGGGTGCCGGCGCACGCATGTGCACTGGAACGATGCTCTTCCAGGTTTCGGCGCTCCCACATGCGCGAAGGCCAGCTAACCGGCACGCATGTGTGCACAGGAATGCGGAAGAGGAGCCAGCAAGGCCACGTATCCCACTCAGGATGGCTCTGCGTGCCACTTCTGGCACATTTTCCATAGGTTCGCCACCACGGCTATAAAGAGTGCATGCTCCAGGTTCCTTCTTTGAAGTCTTATCATATTATGGGACCTAGAAAATGTGTCTTTTCAGTGGTCGCCCCTACTCTCTGGAATGACCCCCCTCTCAGATATACGACAGGTTCCAATTCTCCTTGCCTTTAGAAAAGCCCTTAAGACCTGGTTCTCTTCCCAGGCATTAGGGGTTGTACTAATGTACAACCCCTAATGTAGTACTTCTCTTCTGTGTAGTACTTCTCTTCTGATGTTTGCTTTGTCCTGTGCTTGGATGGCCTTTTAAATTTTAGCTTTTGTATTTATACATTGTACTTGTTGTTAGTTTTATTACTTTTATTGTTTTAATAATAATTCTTATTGTACGTTTATGTTATACATTGCCCAGAGTCATGCTGTTTAAGTTGGGTGACTTTATAAATATTTAAATAAATACCCTCCTCCCCCATACACACAGAGAAAGACCATTATTTTAGCTGTACTAATCTTGGCTATACTTGACATGCCTGTGCTTTCTCCCAAGGATTACTTTTGTCTTTTCCAAAATATTGTACCTTTACCTGTTCTTGCACTGAAGAAAAGACCATTGTCTACTTCCTTCAAGCATGCATACGAATATTACCCTTTCAATGTTGATCCAGGTTTTTCATATTCTTTTTTTATTTTAACAAACTCTTTAAATTTGCTTTACAAAATGGTGTCATTTGCATACCTCAAATTTAGTATTTTAAGTATTTAGTATTTTTATTTCCAGTTTTTATTCCATTTATCACCTTTCTTTTTTATAATATATAAATAAATAAATAAACATTTGCATTATAAGCTCAATTGATATGGGGATAGTTGCTTCTTGTTCTTTGTAAAGATTCCTCAGAAGAACCTGGTATTCTGGTACTTCTATTAACCTTAATATAGACTACATTCTAACATGATTTACAGAGTTATAAAGCTTGCTGTAATCAATACTTTATAGTTCTCCTATTTCTTTCCATCATTTCTTGTTCTTTAAAGCATATTAAGTGTGCTGTATCTTCTCTTTCATAATTCTGTGTTTTCTCCAGTTCATATCTATTGGTTCACTCCAACCGAAGTAGGGACAAAGGCATGAACCAAGACCAAAGAGACTCATATTCAAATTCACTTCAGCCTTAGAAACTAACTTTGGGCTAATTATTATCTGTCAATCCAACCTACGTAGTTGTAGAGATAAAATTGGAAATGACACAAAACTGTGGAACTGTCTCCATCTGATTTAGTTCATCCCATGAGATCTGACAACGTGGATATTCATTTGTGGGATAGTCTTGTTCATTAATATTTTTTGTTCTAATCTCACGGTTAGCCTCTCAGAGTCACAATCTGCAAGTTGGACATCCAAGTACATTGATTAAACCAATTAATCAAAGTGGGAGTGCCATGTAAGTTGTCTTATGTTCTGGGAAAAAAGGCGGGATATAAAACTAACCAATGTATAAATCTTCTAGTGACCGCAAATTCTTCAGTTTCTTCAACCTTTCCATTGAATCACCTATATTATTAATACTATGCTCTGTTTTGAAATTTTGTCTAGCACCTTTTGCAATTTGCTAGATAATTTCTTACCATCTTCTTCCATTCACTCTGTAGTAGATGCACTCACTCTGTAACACTGATCTTACTGAATTCTAATAGTTTTCTTAGCTACGACATTTTATTCTTGGGGTATAGTTGAATACATATTTAATGATGCTCTTTTTGAGTATCATTGTCACTCCATTCTTATGTATATATTGCCCAGAGTAATGTATCATGTAATCATTTGAAAAAAACGCCCTATTATATTACGCTTTTATTTCTACTTTGACAATTTGAAAATGCTTCCACATTCTTTTTTAATACTACATAGTGTTTATACAGTATCCTTTGAACACAGAGGGCATAATGGCAGGACTGAGAAAAATGCATCAGGTCATAGGTTACTTCATTAAATGGATCATCATAACTGTGATCTTAGTTACAAACTACCGTATTTTTCGGAGTATAAGACGCACCGGAATATAAGACACATCTTAGTTTTTGGGGAGGAAAATAGGGGAAAACAATCTGCCTACCAGGTATTCATCTGGCTAGCATCCTTAGTCTGGTCAGCTTCAGCACATTATTTTATCCCCTGGTTAGGACTTAAAAAAACCTTCTTCTGAGAGAGTAACAATGAAAGAGCATGCAAGCCAGTAAGAGCTGGGAAGATCGTTAGCACCTAGTTAGGGCTAGAAAAAAACTTATTCAGAGCAAGTAGAGCAATGAAAAAAACCCTGCAAAGACTTAGGGCTGGAAAAACATTCTTCTGAGAGAGTAACAATGAAAGAGCTTGCAAGGTAAGAGCTGGGAAGATCTGTTAGCACCTGGTTAGGGCTAGAAAAAAACTTATTCGGAGCAAGTAGAGCAATGAAAAAAACCCTGCAAAGACTTGGGGCTGGAAAAACATTCTTCTGAGAGAGTAACAATGAAAGAGCCTGCAAGCGGGTAAGAGCTGGGAAGATCTGTTAGCACCTAGTTAGGGTTGGGAAAAAAGCTACATTCGAAGTATAAGACGCACCCAAATTTTCAGCCACTTTTAGGGAGGAAAAAGGTGCGTCTTATATTCCAAAAAATACGATACATAAGATTCTGGGTGGAAATGTCTAGGACTGGCTCTATTCTGATTATACAACTCCCAGAAGACAATTGTATTCACAGCATTGCTCAAATGGCTTCCACTGAAAAGCAATTAAAAACTTTGAAAAATCTCATAACTGCTGGAGATGACATAACACCCATTAATTACAATGTTCAGTGAGGTCACACCTGTGAATTATGAGGTGAATTCAGAACTGTTATTCATAAATTAGAATCATACTTTCAATGCTTCTGGAAACGTGCATATTGATAAGGAAGGATTAATGTGATTTACTCCATAGTTTAAAATATATACTAATTGCACCTATTATAGAATTTCAAAGGACAGTATTGAAAGTTCTTTATCCTGAATGGCATAAAGCATCGCTTTAAAGAATAGAAGATAAACACTTCTAAGCACCTGTATGAATAACTCATAAGGGATAGTAGTGTGATTATCTTGTGATAACCACACCTTGTGTTGAGTATAATTGCTCAATTATCTTCTGCTACATCAAGCAGAAACAAACTCTCAGTCAGTCTGCACTGGAAGAGGCAGGAGAGCTCCAGAGGACCAGTCTAGTCAGACACAAACTGCAACTTCACACTAAGATCTGACCTCTGCCTTCTATATACTCACGTATATAATTTCCTGTCGATTAACACTGCTGAATGGTTCAGTTATAAATGTAATGACCGTTGCACATATTTATTATTATGTACATGTACAACGTAGGATGAAAGTATTTTCTCAGCTTCTGAAATTTTTATAACACAACCAAATTCAAATATCCGCAGACCATAATTCCTATAGTAATTCAACTGGCATTAGGACCTGGGAGGCAGGTTATTTTTGGTAGTAATTAACACTAAAAAGTCTTCACAATGTGGAAACTTACAGATTAAGGCATTTACTTCTTCACCCTGCCTTCCAGAAGTATTTTTTTTTTAAAGGAGCACAGTTTATAGGATGGGACTGGCATAAGGTTACCTGTCTTGGGGATTACTTGCTTTCTCATTAATGGGAGGGACAAAAGGGTTAAAACAACTTGGGAATTTTTAAATTTTTATTTATTTATTTTTTATTTGTTTGTCAAACATGTACAAGATAGTAGGTGTTTGTATAAACATAACATAAGCAAAGAAGTACAGATAAATGAGGACAATAGGACAATAAGACAGGGACGGTAGGCACAGTGGTGCGCTTATGCACGCCCCTTACAGACCTCTTAGAAATGGGGAGAGGTCGACTGTAGACAGTCTAAGGCAGTGTTTCTCAACCTTGGCAGTTTGAAGATATGTGGACTTCAACTCCTAGAATTCCACAGCCAGCAACGCTGGCTGGGGAATTCTGGGAGTTGAAGTCCACACATCTTCAAACTGCCAAGGTTGAGAAACACTGGTCTAAGGTTAAAGTTTTTGGGGTTTGGGGAAGAAACCACAGAGTCAGATAGTGCATTCCAGGCATTGATCACTCTGTTGCTGAAGTCGTATTTTCTGCAGTCGAGTTTGGAGCGGTTTACATTAAGTTTGTATCTATTGCGTGCTCGTGTATTGTTGCAGTTAAAGCTGAAGTAATCATTGACAGGATTTTTAAGGGATTTTTCAAGCCCAAAAGGCCTCTTGGGCTGATAAACACATGTCCTATGGAACATTTTTGTCTTATCTTAAGAACATTCTGCGGGGTCCTCATTTTGGGGGGGGGAGAGGGGAGGTTGCAGATTTAAAAAGATCCACTAATTACGGGAATTTAAAAGAACAGTTCAGATAATACAGACAGAACTAGTGTTTCAGTTCACATTATTGTAGACATAAGCTACAGGTATATCAAAGGACCCCCACAGGTGCCAACAACATTCATTTTCAAATGCATAACTCAATCTGACTTGAAAAATGCCACAAATTCGTCTTATTTGAAAAGTGGAACCCAGAGGGATGGGGGGAGAGAATCTCTATCCTCAAGGGGATTTAACAAGAATGGGGCTTTTCTTTATATCTCCCGTTTTAAGACTCTAAACCACATCAACTCCAAAATTGCCATCAAATTGTCTGAAATCAATTGTCACAATGACACTTCTTTTATTTTCCTCTATTTCCCCCTCCCCACATTCTTCTTCCCTTCTCAGTGTTATGATTCTGGAGATTATTATTATTTTTTAACATCTTGGCACCTTGGCTCTGTAATTGGTTAAGAAATAATGTGCAAAACTCAAAAGTTAAGTTATAAAAAGGCGTTTTAAAACAAATGATTTGACAGCTGCAAATGCTGGATAACACCTAGATGCATTATAAAAACAGTGTGGATAATTACTTTTTTTTTCCCCCTTCAAAAATAAAAAGGCTCTGTGGACCAATGGCCTATCTGAATTTCCCTGCAGCTCGGTTAATGTGCTATAATCCAAATCCTGTTGTCACCTCAACCAAACTCTCTTATCATTCATACATCAGTAAGAATGAAGGGCAATGTCCCATGATTCCAGCAGTCTCCCTTTGAAGAATTCACATGTTAATTACCACACTAATTATGGTTTTTGAATAACCAAATGAAGTGAGTCTATGGGAGTTATTGGGCATAAACCTTGGACCAAGAAAATGTTAGTTCATTCCACAGTGCAAACTGACAAGAAGTTGAAGAAATAAAGTGAAAAGGCAAGCATCTTCAATAATTAGAATTCCGTAGAGGAGAAATGAAAAAATGTTATTGCTTAATGACAAGTACATTTAAATTATTAAATTGTTGTCTAAAGATCCAAAGGTAAGCCTTCTTAATTCAGCGTTCCTTCTTTTGTTATTAGGAAAACATAATTGTGTTAAATAATTAGCACTGGAATACTTCACAAGCTGACAACAAAATTATAGAAATCTTCATATTAAGAACTGTCTAGTTGGCTATTAGAAACAGTTTCAGATCATAACCCATTAACTGAATTCCTGTGAGTTTTTTGATTGTCACCCAATAACCCCAGATACATGCTTTAAGTTAACAGCCTCAAATCGCCGAGAGTTTCTTGAAGTAAACATTGTTTAGAATTTTATAGCTGTTGTACAGAGGAACTGTATCAGATGATGTATTCTAGAATTTCTGATGCCAAACATATTGAAAAATGTCTGTTTTAACTCTTCACTTTTTAATGAAAAGCAATTCAAGATCTCTGCTTATGATCCAGGATTGAGGTCTATGCTTATGATACTAAAATCTTTCATACTTATGTAGATGTTGCAAAATTAAAGTGAATGCATTTCGCATGCCACATCTGTGATGTTCTTGTTACTTTAAATAATCTTGTTCACAGATATTTTTTTAAAAAAGTTTTTTTTTATTTTGCTATAATTTAGTGTTGACTGAGTTGTTCTGTGGGGTTTTTTTGTTTGTTTAAAACAATCCAACATCTGATATTTTTCATTGTCTTTGGCCCTTATATACTATCATAATTCATTACAGTATCTGCACTGATAACTAAAATTGTGAGCAATAGAGAAAACCACAGCAGGGAGGGGAAGTGTATTTGAATACTGTTGAAATTTGTTTAAACATCAAATACAACACTTCAGTTATCTCTAATGGGATTTAAAGCTACTTTCAAAATATTGTTCAGATAACAGCTTAGTTTATAAACCTACAAAGCTTTATGTCAAATCCCAGAAGAGATAACTTTGATTACTAGAGTAATTAATGATGTTGGATAGTGATATGGATTTTCAGTTAAGATTTGAGTTGGAACTTAATTAGTCTTCACATTATGATTTGCTGATTAATTATGGATATTTAGTTATAAAGTGAGATGTTAATTATTAATCTAAACAAAATCACCTAGTATATCAACTAATTCCTGTACTGGCGCTCATTTTCTTGTGGGCAATGTGTGTTATCTATGTACAGTATGTACAATATTTGTGTGAGTGACCATGCGTGCAACACAGCCCAGATTTATAAAACTAAAACTGGACCCACTCCTATGAATTAAAATATGGCCTTTCAAAAACTAAAATACTTCTGTGAATTTAAAGGTTTAACATTAAAAGGGATAGCAAATGCTTTCCTAACAAAGTGTTCGTATAATGATAGGGGAAAACATGGGCTAGTAAAATGTATTTCAGTATGTACTTTAACTTGCTGAAATCATGTCTTAATCTGAGAACTATAATGTTCTCCTTTGATTGATGGCCTTTGTCAATTTCCATGTTAAGCTGCAGACTGAATCACAGTGTTGCTATAGATATCTTTATTTTCCAATCACCAGCAGCAGCCTGTAGCGATGCCAAAAAAAATTAAAGGCAAACCACTAATTAGCATAATGCAGTAATTCACTTATAACACAGAATCAACTCACTTAAAATACATGCAGGCACGCGCATGTGCGCGCGCGCGCACGCACACACACAAAGGCACAGACACACATGCTTCCCCCCCCCACTCCTATTGCTCTGATCTGCTGAGAACAAAATCTATCTGCTCTCTCCAAAAGGGGAGGGGGCTGGGATTAGCAGAAAAGGGTTAAACCAGAAAGCATCATCAGCATTTCAATCTCCTGGAATTTACCCTGGTAACACAGACTCTGAACAGGGATCTGTTTACATTATCTCTAGGATCATCTTGACAATATTTATTCTCTATTTACCTAAACGAGGCAATATGATGATATTTATTGCTTAGAAGGGCTAAATATAGACTTTTCCTGAGCGCTCAGTACCATAGTGGGAGGTTTCGCTCTAATCTACATCTTTAAACTGACAAGCTGGAGAATTCCTAATGAATGCCTCTTTTCATCTGGATGTCTGTGTGTATTTGACAGTATAAATATTTAGCAATATCGGAGTCAGCTTGTGATTTTACCCAGATGGACTGACTGATGCTTCAGTTTGACGCTGCCAAAGACGATCCATGTCATTATCCAAGCAACCCCTCTTCCTTTCTAAGAGCAATTAGGGGGCCAAAGGCAGCAACCCCCAAATAGTGAAGGTATCCCTAGGATCAGCTGACAACTCTGAGAGATACATTACACATGGTACTTAAATTATTACTTGCCTGCTTTCATGAATCATGGGATTAAAATGTTCCCTTCTTCAAGTAGATGTAAACTGTTGGCTTTCTTATGCCTACTTTGCAAGAAACGAAGGACTGGCTGATTCACATTGAGAAATGTACCACCCTTGCTTGTCATTTTTGTAAACTGCATGTGTTATGTTGAGAGTGTGTTGAGGAAATGTATTTATTATAGATAGTATAGGTTGCTTAAACGATGTATTTTGCAAGTAATATGCAATTAGTGTGAACATGCGGTATACACACAGAATTTGCCATGCTGTGCTATATACTATACTACATAT